>QXTE01000345.1:1059246-1072624 GCA_003942145.1 Platysternon megacephalum
GTTTGGCCAATGTACGTGGCAGAGGGGCATTGCTGGCACATGATGGCATATATCACATTGGTAGATGTGCAGGTGAACGAGCCTCTGATAGTGTGGCTGATGTGATTAGGTCCTATGATGGTATCCCCTGAATAGATATGTGGACAGAGTTGGCAACGGGCTTTGTTGCAAGGATAGGTTCCTGGGTTAGTGTTTTTGTTGTGTGGTGTGTGGTTGCTGGTGAGTATTTGCTTCAGGTTTGGGGGCTGTCTGTAAGCAAGGACTGGCCTGTCTCCCAAGATCTGTGAGAGTGATGGATCGTCCTTCAGGATAGGTTGTAGATCCTTGATGATGCGCTGGAGAGGTTTTAGTTGGGGGCTGTAGGTGACGGCTAGTGGCGTTCTGTTACTTTCTTTGTTGGGCCTGTCCTGTAGTAGGTGACTTCTGGGTACTCTTCTGGCTCTGTCAATCTGTTTCTTCACTTCAGCAGGTGGATATTGTAGTTGTAAGAACGCTTGATAGAGATCTTGTAGGTGTTTGTCTCTGTCTGAGGGGTTGGAGCAAATGCGATTGTATCGTAGAGCTTGGCTGTAGACAATGGATCGAGTGGTGTTTAAGGATTCACCACCTGCTTTTCAGGGCGTGTTATAGACAAGGATAGGCACTGTGGTCTCAATGAAAAATGAGACCACAAACTAAAAGGTGAGTGGAGAGCAAATCTTTCATACACAGGGCCTGGACTAACTCAGGCAGTGGGTACAGAATCTGAGTGGGCAGAGTCTGTGAATGAGATGTTTCTTTTGCTGTACCTACTAAGGAGATCGGGGGGAGCTAAAAACCAGTCCCAGTTGTAATGAAAACCTAAATGTGTGTAATTGGCCCTCAAATGCAATTTTTTATTTTTTTTTACAGTAAGTCACTGAGTGATGAAGAAAACCTGAAACTCTTTGGGAAATGCAACAATCCAAATGGACATGGACACAATTATAAAGGTGAGAGGCTGACTGGCCTGAGTGCTATACTTATTCATCCAGACCCGGAGAGAATTAGTTCACATGGTTGTATGAGAGAGACATTTGGATGGGATCGGCTCTTAGCCATGTTACTGTGAACACTTATGTAACTCACAGCAGAATCTGGAGCATTTGTTTTTTTTGATGAAAGAGGCTGCAAAGAGAAATAAGAATGATCATCAACAGGAGACAGTCCAAACCACAAATCTGACTTTTAGGCCATTAAATAAAGAGTAAATCTTATTTTAAAATGCTATTAAATAAACCAAAACTGCTTATACTCAAGATGATAGTAAATCTTAATGGCGGTTTCCACTTGGCAAACAAATGTTATCCAAAAAAACCAAACCTTCTTCAAGAGATTGTCCACATGGATTCCATTCTTAGTGTGCATGGGCCCCATGCATGCAAGACTGGATCCTTTTGGTCAGTAGTATCTGTCAGGGCCATGCCTGCCCCGTAGGTGCCCTGACACCTCCCATCTGAGGGCATAAAGGACAGAGCAGCCCAGGTGTTCCTCAGTTTCTTCTGACTGCCCTTGACAGTGAGGCAGTAACCCTGCAGCGTCTGCTTACTCTGTGTACTGTGTGATTTTCCTTAGCCTTGCATATCATAATTAGATAGTCAAGTTAGTGTAATTAGTATAATTTTTTCTTTTATATGCCCAATGGGCAAATATATAATGTTTCAGTTAGCTTAGACCCCCACCGCCCAACTGCCCCACAGAGAACTGGCATTACAGCAGAAGCCAAGGCACCAGCATTAAGGCCATTAATGATGGGCAATCCTGGTGTCTGCTCTCTCTGCGAGGAGGGCATGTCCTGGAGCGATGTTCTGTCTGTCGTTCTTTCTCTGAGTGCACTCAGAGAGCAAGGGAGGTGCATCTGAAGCTGTTCCTTCTAAGAGAAGGTCACCAAATGAAATTAATAGGCAGCAGGTTTAAAACAAATAAAAGGAAGTATTTCTTCCCACCACACAGTCACCCTGTGGAACTCCTTGCCAGAGGATGTTGTGAAGGCCAAGACCATAACAGGGTTCAAAAAGAACTAGATAAATTCATGGAGGATAGGTCCATCAATGGCTATTAGCCAGCATGGGCAGGGATGGTGTCCCTAGCCTCTGTTTGCCAGAAGCTGGGAATGAGGGATAGGGGATGGATCACTCGATGATTACCTATTATGTTCATTTGTTGAGCAGCTACAATCCTCACATTTACAAGATTCCATTCCTTAGTAGAGGCTTCCGGTTCAGATGCCCATTTTGGTAGGACTCCGCTGTGGGTCGGTTGAGCCTCTCCCATGCTTTATACCGTCCGGTGCAGGGTGCAGGCACAGTCCCAGTGAACACTGCTGACCTAAAGAATCCAATCTCGTGTCCATCTTGGAGAACCGCCATTAGGGTCAGTTACCGTTCTTTATACAGTGGATATTGTTTTAAACAGTAACACTTCTGATGTCATTAACCCACCTCCTGGGGCTGATTAATGCTGTGTGGGCAATCTGATCTGCCACTAATGTGATTAGTTCTCGTGTACATTGGATCACACTTATGACTTGGTGTTTTTCTCCCTCTAGTTGTAGTGACTGTGCGTGGAGAGGTAAGTGCAATAATTATTTCCTTCCTTTTTCCTTCTTGGAGGTATCAGAGTGTGGTTTCCATGTGCAAATTCTGCAGATCTTTAAAAAACAACAACAACCCTCTAGGTGTTTGCCTTTGTAGAATTGCTACAAATCCTGCATTGCTTGAAAACCCTCTGTTCCATCAACTATAAAGAGGAAGATTTTCTGTAATCACTTGTGTGTGAGAGATGGGTCCAGCGAAGGGTCCACATTTCAGCCCCAGTCTTGCAATGAGCTTCATGTGGCTTCAGGGGTCCACCCACACAGAGCTCATTGCAGGATCTCAGCCTTAGCTTCCGCTCTCAGATCTGAATGGCCTCTGTCCTGAGCGAAAGCGGAGCTAAACTCTGTCCCCTGCAAAATGGTGGGAGGCCACAGTCCTGCGCTTAGCTCTCAGCCAACTTGTTCCAGAGAGATCTGGGCCACAGAACAATTGCTCTTAATTCTGTGGTTGCTGACTGTGGGAGTTAACATGCGATGGATGATCCATCTCACCCAGTATCTTGTCCTCTGACAGTGGCCGGTGCCAGATGCTTCAGAGGGAATGAACAGAACAGGGCAATTTCGAGTGGTCCTTCCCCAGTCATCCAGTCCCAGCTTCTGGTAGCCAGAGGTTCCTGCTAGGCAGTCCCAGACTGGGGAACCATGGCCATCAGCCTTCAGAACAGCAGTTAATTCAGGAGAAAACCAGATTACCTGTGCATTGTGGTTAGGCCCCACTGGTCTCATGGTTTGTGCCTGACCCTTACTAGCTAGCAGTTGTGTCTCAGGTTGGTAAAACAACCGATTAAATCCTTGTTCCTGCCTAGCGGGCTGCTTCTCTGTGTGGCTGATGGGCTCTGCCCAAGCACTGCTTAGTAACTATGTGTGCTGGGGAGCTTTTTTCCTGATCTCGACATTATGAACTTCACTGATCTCTTGAGAGTTGTTGATACTCCATATATAGCCATTAGGGCATGTTCTTCATGGTGTTACTTAAGTAGGGCTGAGGCTCAGGCAGTGTCTGATGGCGGAGAGAGAGATTTTCTTATGGGTCAGGATTCCTGAGTGCCCATTTTGAAAGCTGCAGACACCAGGTGGTCTGGGTTTGTGCCATCTAAAGCTTTTGGTGGGATTGGTAACACAATTGGGTAGTGAGGGTTAGTAGATGTGCTTCTAATCTCCTTTCGCTCTTTGCCCTGTAGATTGATCCTACGTCAGGAATGGTTATAAACCTGACGGACCTGAAAGAATATATGCAGGTAATAACACTGTGCTCATGGAGCTCTCACATGGAAATTAGCGATGGCGTAATGGGCTAGTGAGGGCGTGGGGAAGTGGGGAATAGATATTGTTAGGAGTGGAGAATTAGGGAGTGGTTTATGAGCTAAAAATGCGTCAGCGCAGTGCCCTATTGCAGTGTAACATCCCCTGCTGGCCCCCACACTGGCCTGTGATGTGCAAGCTCTTTGACTTCCTCTCAGCAGCTGCACAATGTGTTGCTGTCTCCCTCTAATAGTGCTGCCCTGGTACCTTCCTGCCAACTCTGGGTACCTAGGACCTCTCAGGAAAAGGCCAGCATCGGCCCCAGGGACATTTCAGTTCCCAGTGTGTGTGTCTGGAATTGCTCGACAGACACAGAAGGGCCCTTCCTAAGTCCAAGCAGGATGGTTAGAACCTGCCATTCGTTGTGCCCCCTTGACATGCCCTATTGATGTAGCTACCAGTGTCATAGAACTGGAAGGGACCTCGAGAGGTCATCTAGTCCAGTCCCCTGCACTCAAGGCAGGACTACGTATTATCTAGATCATCCCTGACAGGTGTTTGTCTAACCTGCTCTTAAAAATCCCCAATGATGGAGATTCCACCACCTCCCTAGGTAATTTATTCCAGGGCTTAGCTACCCTGACAGTTAGGAAGTTTTTCCTAATGTCCAACCTAAACCTCCCTGGCTGGAATTTAAGCCCATTGCTTCTTGTCCTATCCTCAGCAGTTAAGAAGAACAATTTTTCTCCCTCCTCCTTGTAACAACCTTTTATGTACTTGAAAACTGTTATGTCCCCTCTCAGTCTTCTCTTTTCCAGACTAAACACACCCAATTTTTTCAATCTTCCCTCATAGCTCATGTTTTCTAGACTTTTAATCATTTTTGTGCTCTCCTCTGGGCTTTCTCCAATTTGTCCACATCTTTCCTGAAATGTGGCGCCCAGAATTGGACACAATACTCTAGATGAGGCCTAATCAGTGCGGAGTACAGCGGAAGAATTACTTCTCATGTCTTGCTTACAACACTCCTGCTAATACATCCCAGAATAATGTTTGCTTTTTTTGGAACAGTGTTACACTGTTGACTCATATTTAGCTTGTGGTCCACTATGACCCCCAGATCCCTTTCCGCAGTACTCCTTCCTAGGCAGTCATTTCCCATTTTGTATGTGTGCAACTGATTGTTCCTTCCTAAGTGAAGTACTTTGCATTTGTCCTTATTGAATTTCATCCTATTTAGTTCAGACCATTTCTCCAGTTTGTCCAGATAATTTTGAATTTTAATCCTATCCTCCAAAGCACTTGCAACCCCTCCCTGCTCGGTATTGTCCGCAAACTTTATAAGTGTATTCTCTATGCCATTATCTAAATCATTGATGAAGATATTGAACAGAACCGGACCCCAGAACTGATCCCTGCGGGACCCCACTTGTTATGCCCTTTCAGCATGACTGTGAGCCACTGATAACTGCTCTCTGGGAACAGTTTTCCAGCCAGTTATGCATCCACCTTATAGTAACTCCATCTAGGTTGCATTTCCCTAGTTTGTTTATGAGAAGGTCATGTGAGACAGTATCCAAAGCTTTACTAAAGTCAAGATATACCATGTCTACTGCTTCCCCCCTATCCACAAGGCTTGTTACCCTGTCAAAGAAAGCTATCAGGTTGGTGTGACATGATTTGTTCTTGACAAATCCATTATGACTGTTACCTATAACCTCATTATCTTCTAGATGTTTGCAAATTGATTGCTTAATTATTTGCTCCATTATCTTTCCTGGTACAGAAGTTAAGCTGACTGGTCTGTAATTCCCCAGGTTGTCCTTATTTCCCTTTTTATAGATTGGCACTATATTTGCCCTTTTCCAGTCTTCTGGAATCTCTCCCGTCTTCCACGACTTTTCAGAGATAATCGCTAGTGGCTCAGATATCTCCTCAGTCAACTCCTTGAGAATTCTAGGATGCATTTCATCAGGCCCTGGTGACTTGAAGACATCTAACTTGTCTAAGTAATTTTTTAACTTGTTCTTTTCCTATTTTAGCCTCTGATCCTGCCTCATTTTCACTGGCCTTCAGTCTGTTAGACCAGTGGTCTCCAAACTTTTTTGATCGCGCACCCCTATCAGTAAAAAAATTTTGAGCACGCACCCCCTGCTGCACCGAAGCACAAAAAAAAAACTTGGACTCCCGCCCGAACTGCCGAAGCAAAAAAAAGCGCTCCTCCTGCCGCGCATCCCCAAGGATCTCCCCACTTTGGAGACCACTGTGTTAGACGTCCAATCACCACCAACCTTCTTGGTGAAAACCAAAACAAAAAATTCGTTAAGCACCTCTGCCATTTCCACATATTTTGTTATTGTTTTGTTCCTACATATTTTGTTATTCATGTCCTTCTTCTCTGCCCTCAGGAAGCCATCATGGAGCCACTTGACCACAAGAACCTGGATAAAGACGTGGCTTACTTTGCTGATGTTGTCAGGTGGGTAGAACTAGATTTGGTGCCAGGGTCCGGCCTGTGTTGTTTTATGGATCATAATGGGTGCCATGTATATTGTCTGGCACCAGTTCAAATGTCATTAATTCTCCAGGTGGCATTTAATTTAAGTTGATCGACTACCTCCCCATCCTCTCTCTCTATCATCCATCATTATATGTGTGTGTTGTCGCATGTACGAGAGGTCAGTGTGCCTTGACTGCTTATGTCTAATGTCAGCCCTGTTTCCCCTGCAGTACGACTGAGAATGTGGCAGTGTACATCTGGGAAAACCTCCAGAAGCGCCTGCCTGCGGGGGCTCTTTATAAAGTCAAAGTGTATGAAACGGACCAGAACATCGTTGTGTACAAGGGGGAAGAGACGACTCTTGAGAAATGAAATTCAACTCAGCTGATCACAGTCTTCTGAGGAATTAATCGAACCAGTATATCAATGGAGTATACCATGGTGTATCTATGACATGTAGACAGTGATTTTGTAGAGTGGTGTTTTTTTTAATATAAGGTCATTTTTAGGTAATTAAAGACAATTATTGTGGCAAGCTAATGAAGTTTTCTATTTAATTTGGAGTTCTCAGAATTTGCTGACCTCTTGTTTGCTTTTAATCAAAACAGTCCAGTTCTGCAAACCAAAACCACCAAGGTGATGTGAAATCCTTGGAGTCTTCTGCCTGTGTTGAGTAAGGCACTGCAGCTCTCTCTCAAGAGGAAATGTACAAGTTAAATATGTACCCGGCCCGCTGGGATTTGATTGTGGGTTTTTAATGGCCATGGGGTATTTTTTGATGAAGAAGTGGAGACTGAGAAATGACTTTTCCTCCTTTTTGTGCTGCAGGCCTGCTCCTCCCTGTGGCTGGGGTCTCTGTTTTCTCCGTAAGATAAGGGTCTGGCGGTAGTGGCGAGCGTAACTGGTTTTTGCTTTGTTTCTCCTGTGCCGTAGGCTGGTTCTCAGTAACACTTTGATCTAAGACGACTTGGGGTTTCATGAAAACTGGCTGCTATAAACCACAAGGTCAGAGAATGCTTTTGTTTGTATAACTGTGCTGCTGATAAAGCTTTGCTAGCGAATGCCAGCCTGCAGTCCTGCTGCATGCCACGCAATGGTGAAGCGAGGAGGCAGAGCTGGAGGGGAAAGGAAAACGCTGTTACCCATTTTGACCTGAGTAGTTAGCTGAAATTCAGGGTCTAGCGAGTTGTTTCTGCTAGATGGAGAAATTGATGGTAGAGTCGGGTATTTCTTTGGTGCAGTGCTGTTTATTTACAATGACGGTACATAAAATGCAGTTTCCCTGAACACAGCAGGAATCAAACAGCAGGAGGCAGTTTCTTTGCTCACAATTCCAAGCCCCTTTCCAGCCAGCACTTAGCCTAAAAGTTCTCTCTCTCTTTGTCTCAGGGTCATGCTACCAGTGCTCCTGTGGCTGTCTCTTTGGCTTTTGGTGCCTCTCTCCCAGTTTCTCTGCTGGTTTTTTTGCTGCTTTTCTCACACGTACAAACACACTAATCAATGCCCTAGCCCCCTGCATTTACTAGGTCAGTCTCCAGGGAAACGCCGTGGGCCAAATGGTTCAGCTTCTACTCAAGCTTTGCCATGTGCCTGTGTTTTAGGCGGTGGCTCTGGTCCATATAGGAGTTCTGGTCCAAGCTGTGTCACAGACCAGGGGCCCAATTCATTGTTGCCCTCAGCTAGGGACAAAGGGGTGACAGGGGAGGCGCACACTCCCACCTCACCCCAGGGTTATGCCTGATACAATGGACTTCTATGCTCTGCAATAGCCACCAAAGCCAGGCATGTGCTAAAATGCACCAGACGGATGGCAGGCACGTGTCGGGGTGGACCTGCACCCCAGCAATTTTGCACCCTTACAAAGCCTCATGGGGCCTGTTTCAGCAGAGGCACAAGGTAGGGCTACCCTGGGCTGCACTAGCCTGCAGCAATCCCTGAAATGTGGAGGTGCAAACTACCTCCCTTCTGTCCTTGCATCAGCACAGAGATGTGTCAGGCCCCATGTGTATAGAGAGGGCTCCCTTTCCCTGTTGCTGGAACTCAACGCAAATGCTCCAGTTACACAACACCAAGTGATGAACAACTCACTCAGTGCTGATATAGAGAGCAGTGGGAGTAAGACGAATGCTAAGACACCTGACTAATGAGTTTGGAAATCAAGGCCTGCTGCCTTTTATACCATACCAAGCACACCGGTACCTGAGGGCCAGCTATCTGTAGCAGCCTGCTGGTGAATTCTGCAGCAGAGTCAGGTACATGACTTTTTAAATAAGATTTTTATCAAATTAGATAACATATCATTTATTTATTTTTAATATCGAATTCAATTTGTAGGCTGTCTGCTCCTTTTCAGCGTGCCACCGTTTTTTGCTAGTGCGGAGCTGCCTAGGAGGAGGTGGAAGGTTGTGATGGGCTCAGGTACATGGTGATGGAGGCCATTCGTGCACTATAGGTAGGGGAAAGTTGGAGGATTTGGCAGCTGGGTGTAGGGAACAGTTGGGGTTTTGAGCACCCAGGAGTCACAGCCTCTGTATAGGCCACTTCACTGATCTTTTAATTCCGTAAGGCGGCTGAATGCCACAGGGATGGGCAGAGCCATGTAAACACAGGGCTAGATGCTCCGTTTCAGCTGAACATGGGGACATCTGCCTGGTCTCCATTGTAAAGAAGGATCTGCTGGCTTTAGAACCAGGATGTGCAGTCAGGTCACGTGTCAGGATTAAATTGCATAGAGAGGAGGCAGCTGATTCTTGTGGATTGTGTTGGAGCTGATTTGAAATAGGAGGGGCCTAAACACCCAGTTCCCCATCTCCTCTCCCCACTCACCCCAATTCACCCACAGTGATGAAGAAGGCACTCTAGCCTGATGTTCCTGCTGTGATGATCTGCAATGAGTTGGCATCTTTATCCTCAGGCTTCAGAGTCAACATGGCCTTGTAGAGGAAAGGAGCATGTGGTATGTCTTAGGGCTGTTGCTTCAGGCTGTCTCTGTTGAAGACTCAGAGCCAGTGCTGCATTTGGTCACTGTGGTTTGTTGTGGTTTTTAATGCGGCGAGAGTGGGTTTTGCAGCATCACGGAACATGCAGGATAAGTCAAGAAATCAAGCGCATCCTGTGAAAACTAAGCAGTAATAAACGTAGCATCAGCTGGGGGACAGTTACCATATAGCAGTCGTTTTCAAACTGGTCTGCGGGCTATGTCTAAGGGGTCCCCAAAAGATTTAGACTGAAAACTGACTGAACACAATTCAACTATATATACAGACACTAGATTTCCAAAGAGGCCCATACCTCCATTCGACATTTTTTAGGGGTTCGCAAATGGAAAAGGTTGAAAACCACTTCCATCCAGCTATTGTTCGTTGTTCTGTGGCCTTCAACTGTATCTGTTACCACCCCACAAAGGACTCAGGTTATGCCACTGCATAGCTCTATAGAGAGAGAAGGTGGGGGAGGTAATATCTTTTATTGAACCAGCTTCTGTCTGTGAGAGAGACAAGCTTTGGAGTTTACACAGAGCTCTTCTTCAGGTCTGAGAAATGTACTCAGAGTGTGACAGCTAAATACAAGTTGGAACAGGTTGTTTAGCATAAATAGTTAACACATATTTCAAGGGACCATTCAACTGGGTAACACCTCTTCAGTCACAGGAAGTAAACCAAAAAGGGGTGGGGGCTAGTGGTTTATAGATCGTTAATCAGAAATCCAGCCTCTCTGCTAAATCCATGATTTTTAGGCCTGGTCTGCACTAGGCAATTAGGTGGGTTTAACTACATCACTCACGAGTGCCAAAAATCCACACCATGGAGTGAGGCAGTTAAACTGACCTAATCCCGGATGCAGAGAGCACTAGGTGGATGGGAGAATTCTCCCATCAATCTAGCCGTCACCTCTCGGGGAGGTGGAGTACCTGTGACGGAAGAAGCCCTCCTGTTGGCATAGGTCTTCACTGAAGCACTGTAGCAGTGATGCTGCCGCATCATTGTAAGTGTAGACCAGCCCTTAGTGTCTAGCAAAGTTATGAATTTAAGCTCCCAGGCACGTCTTTTGAAGGTGGTGTGCAGGTTTTCTTGGAGGATGACTGAGAGGTCAGATATGGAGCGATTGTTTTGTGAAAAGTCTTTGCCCACAGGCGACAGGGTGTTTTTGTCTTTTATCGTGTTAATTTGTGAGTTCATTGGAGAGCGTAGTGATTGTCTGGTTTCACCCACATCGTTGTTACTGGGGCATCTAGTGCACCGGATGAGATACCCCACATGTTGTGAGAGACATGTGTAGGACCCGTTGAAAGGTGGGTTGTGGGGAGTATCGATCATCATAGCAGTTGAGATATGTATACAAGTTTTGCATCTATTGTTCTGGCAGGGTCTGGTGCCGCTCTGAGTTGGTGGGTCCTGGTCTGTTGACAGCTTGAATCTGATGATGAGCTTGGAGAGGCTGGGGGTTGTTTGAAGGCCAGAGAGGGGGTTCAGGAAAGATTTCTTTCAGGATGTGGTCCCCATCGAGTCTGGGTTGTAATTGTTTAATGATACCCTGTGTGCGTTCCAGTGTGGAGTGGTAGGGGACAACGAGGGGTGTATGCTCAGAGGGGGTTTTATTTCTGTATGGAAGCAGGTTTCCTTGGGGTATTTGGGTGGTCTGTTCCGTGATGCGATCTACTTATCTGGTGGAATGTCTTTGTTTGAGGAAGGCAGTTTTAAAGGGTATTAAGGTGCATTGCTACGTGACATTTCCTTTATCAAGTGAAAATGCAGCAAGAGTGATCAGAAGATAAGACCAGGAAGAGATTACGGGTAATTCACAAGTACAGTTTCAAAATAAGGTGAGACGGGGCAATCGTTTTATAGTCAAACAGAGAAATATGTGTGCCACAAAGGAATAATAAATCAAAATGAGTTAGAAAGGTTTAATGAGGGTTATCTAATATTAAACCTTGACCTCAGTTTCACACTGGTGGAGGGAGAGAGGCCCTTCTATGCCCATCAGCTATGTCAAACCTTGTATTCATAGTCATGAAAAATACCTAGACTGCTTCCTTTTAAGCTGCAACAGCTTAAACAGAGTGAGATCAGAGCTGTGTGCTATGCCCTTGCCTGAGCTGTCTTTTCTCAGCTTTCCTGCTGGGCCTCTATCAGCTGCAAAGGAGCAGGGGCTAGGAGAGGGGGAGAAGGGAATTTTCTCCTCCATTGTTCAATTTTGGCAGAGAGAAAACTCCCATTATCAGAGCTCCCTTGTGTATTTTGCTCCTAGTAAAGCTGCCACGTTAGGGTGTAACTGGCTGCAAATTCATGCCAGCACCATGTAGAGGGAGAGCGTTCTGCACCCATTGGCCTTATCAAATGAATTGAGTTCTCAAATTTTGTTTCCTTTGAAGTTGCACCTCAGCCAGCACCTTTCACTGTGGACTGTGGCTAGAAAAGGGGTTTGCAATACAGCTGCAGTTCTTGCCAGTCTGATGCGGTAGGGTAATGGATTGTTCTCATTCGCTGCCACGGAGGTCACTGTGACATACCTGGGCAGGATCAGAACAGCCATTAAGCCTTTGATGGTTCACAAAGCTTTTCTGTTTCTCAGAACCCTGCAGAGACGAATGCAAAACATGGGATACCCTTTTCAGACCGCTCATGAAATTGTTGATATCTCCCACAAGTACTTTAAAGGAGATTGTAAATGCCCTGGGCCCCTAGAGATCTACATATGACAAAGCAGGGGTTCCTATAATAACCTTGCCATTAAATGAGATCCAGGAAGGGCATATGTAACCTTTTACCTTCGGGTCACCTGTGTGTGTTTATGATTGTGGTGGGAGACTAATGGTGCTGTCCAAAGTCAAGCAAAGGGAAGGTAAGTGTTGGACAAAGTTTCCCTAATTTAGCTCTGTGGATGCACATTAGTCCTGATTTGCAGCCCTCCTGCTGTTCCAGGTTTGCCTATCCTCTACCAGCCAGATCTAAAAGGGGGTCTTAGTGTAACCCATCAGCTAGAAAAATGTCATTGCTACGACATTGTTAGGGACATGGTGATCATCACTGGGGGTTGATATAGATGTTGGAAGTGGTGCCTTTTTTTTTTACAGCATGTAATGTTTGATTGTTCTGGGACATCCAAACTGAAAAAAATAATAAAATCACTAAAAGAGCCATAACTCAAAGAAACATAGTCTACTTTTGACCAAAATTGGCAAATGGTTTCTAAACGCAAATGCAAATGATAATCCACTTATATACTCAAAATAGTACAGTTTTGGAAAGTTTGGGAAATATTTAGCCCCAGGAGATATATTTTATGTATTTTCCGGTATTTTTTTTGCCTTTGGTTAAAGCAAAAGTCTGTCGTCACATGACAATATGAGATTGTTTGTACCATATGATACATCAAAATATTGGTCATGATATATTGGACTGATTTGAGAAAAAGGTTTTCTGTCTGCTGTTTTTTGAGTATTGGCTACTGTGCAATGATTCCTGCTCTGGCAACTGATGTTAATACAGCGAACCCCATGGTGAAATATTTTCAGGATATGTTCCACTCTGTGGACCAAGACTGCATCACCATGCGGGATGTAGCTCCAGTCTATTGCAAAGCACAATTAATTACATCAAATGCAGGCATCAAAGCAACACTCTTGCCTGTTAAAGCTGTTCCACTTTAGTTAAGTGCAATATTCCCTCTATAGTGAACTGGTTAGGTTACATGTCTGGCCTATGAAAAATATGGATCCAAATCCCTTCTCTGCCTTTGTTAAGAATAACTTTGGATAGGTAGCCTGGAGGGAAGAGGGGGTTTAGTGAGAGGGAGGTGCCTTCTTTCTAGCCTGTGGAAGCTAGTCCACTTTCATTAAATGGTATTTCGGCCAATAGCCTAATGTAATGTCCCTTGTAGGCCAGTGGTTAGGTGAGTCACCTGGGGTAGAAAAGATTTGGGTTCAAATCTCATCTTGTATGGCTCGCGGGGTGTCTGCTCTCTTGCCTGTTGGAGCTGTTCCACTTTAGTTAAATGTGCTCTGGGCCAGGCTGGCAGCA
>QXTE01000346.1:6650-48554 GCA_003942145.1 Platysternon megacephalum
TATGGCTGATGTCAGGTGTGCAGTCCAGAATAACAGAGTAATATCTTGCTGACTTCAGATCTGCCACAATCTTCTGTTTGACTTTTGTTGCCAGTAACTGTATGATCTCATTTTGAATTGTTTTTCCAAGGTAGTGGTGTGTGTACATTTCTTGGGTGGTGACTCTTCTTAGATGCTCCTGGAGTACAGCATCAAACTCAGCCATCAGCTCCACAATTTTAAGGAAGTTTCCATTGTTTGGCACATACAGCTGATCTGAAGTGCCACACAGTGCTAGGTTTTGGGTAGCAAGCATTCTCACAATGGCAATGAGCCTTTTCAGAACATTTTGCCAGTAAAGAGACTCTGATGCAATCTTCTCTTGATGCTGATCATCTATGGTGGCCTTTAACCTTAGTCTCATCTCAAGCTCTTTCCACCTATGGAATGCTCTCTGGTGATCTGCTGCCCTCTCATGGAATGCCAGATTTCTAGCCATATTTTTCCAGTCCTTTGTTCCTGTAGAACCCAATGTGGCTGGAACATTAGACTGGAAGAGTTTGCAACAAAAACAGTATGCAGCATTCTGGGTTTTTGAGTACATAAGCCATGGCCTCTCCACTTTGTCACCATTGGGGATTTCACGCCAGTAATGTGTTGGATGGAAACTTCAATTTTCATTGTCTTTGGGGAACATGAAGTTTTTCACTTGCTGTGGCCCATGCAGTACAAGGAAGTCCCGTAGGCTACTGCTCAAGTGGGTCCACAGTCCTGGATCATCTAGACTTAAGGAACTAAACTCAGCAGCAGCTGTTCCTTGCTCTTCCACCACACTCTTCTCTGATCTACACTTTCCTTCAGGAATGTGCATGGTTACATCCATTTGAGATGGAGATATGGATGTTGCAGTAGCTGCCAGGTCACCTGCACTCTGATTAACTGGAAGGGGAGGGATAGCTCAGTGGTTTGAGCATTGGCCTACTAAACCCAGGGATGTGAGTTCAATCCTTGTGGGGGCCATTTAGGGAACTGGGTAACAATCTGTCTGGGGATTGGTCCTGCTTTGAGCAGGGGGTCGGACTAGATGACCTCCTGAGGTCCTTTCCAACCCTAATATTCTATGATTGGGCCACTCACCACTCACATCCTCACTGGGGCCGGAAGGCTCACCATGAACATTTGTGTCTATGTATCTCAGGAGAGCTCCTTCCTGCTTAGATAGAAAAGATTCCTTTGCTTTTTTTCTTTTTCTGAATGCTGCCCCAGATGGGCGTTTTCTTCTTTCATTCATGACTGCTCTTCTGTGCTATAATGGCTCTCAACACTCAATTGAAGGGGATAAATAAGCAGGCTGGTAGCAGGGCCTGAGTGAGGGAAGATATCAGCGTCTTAAGGGCCTAACTGGCTCCTACTACTTCAATTGACGGCCTGTTCTCCTCCAGTGGGTTCAGGGAAGCAGCAGGAAACAGGAAGCTCCCTGAGAAGCTGCTGTTAATCAGTCCAGGCTCCTGGGGATGCTAGAGAGGTACATAAGAGAGGCTCCTCCTCCTCTCTCTCCCTGCAGCTCCTGCTGCTTTCTGTTATTCCCTCTCATCTTTTCTCCTGCCTGCTATGTGTCTTGTGCGCTCCTTCCTCCAGCACAGCTCTCCACCATCTCTGTGCATCTAGAGCAGAGAGAATACATATGCACCAGCTGCAGACACAATTTTCTATGCTCTGGGTCCTAGTGGCATCCCCCCCCCCCCACACACACACAGTCTGGCACCTCAGGCGGCCGCCTCAGTTCGCCTCATGGTAAGTCCAGCCCTGGCTGCAGAGCGCCTAGCAGTTCTGAAAGCACCCACCTACTTGTTACCATACAGTGTGACACAACTCGTAGGAAGAGTGACCAACAAAAATAATAGGTCATTGACAGTGCTCTATTCACACATGTACACCAAGCAGCACACAATTCCTAACAGGCTCCAAAACAGCAGGGCCAGGTAAATCACAGTACATCAAAATGTGTTACCGAGGGTCACTGCTAAAGTGCTCTTTCAAAGCATCCCTGAGCCATATAGCTCCATGTTGAACTCCTCTAATATCCCTTGTGTCTGGCTATTCAAACGCAGTAGATAGCTGCTCTGCCTCCACAGAAACTTTCCCCCTTTGCTTCACAGATATTATGTAGGACACAGCAAGCAGCTATAACCATTGCAATATTTTTCTCACTGAGATCCAATCTTGTGAGTAAACAACACCAGCGACACTTCTAATAATCAAAATCACATTCAACTGTCATTCTGCACCTGCTGAGCTGGTAGGTAAATCTTGCCTTGGTGCTGGTGTACAGCTTCATGAGCCAGGGGACTAAGGGGTAGACTGGGTCTCCCAGGGTCACTGCTGGCATTTCAACATCGCCCATTGTAATCCACCACTCAGGAAATTCCTTGCTTGTAGCTTTCTGAACAGTCCTGGGTTCTTAAAGGTGCAAGTGTCGTGCACCTTCCCTGACCAGCCAATACTGATGTCAGCGAAGCATCCTTGGAGACCCAACAATGCTTGCATAACCATAGAAAAGTAGCCAATTCTGTTGATGTACTCTGTGGCAAGGTGGCCTGGTGCCAAAAACGGGATATGCGTGCCTTCCCCTTGCTCCACTGCCGTTCGGGAACCCCACTGCTGCAAATCGATCCACTGTGTGCTGCATGTTGCTGACAACCACACTCCTGTGTAGCAGGAGACGGTTCATCACCCCCATGCTTGCACAACAATGGCCCCCCATAGTGGATTTTCCAACTGCAAAATGATTTCCCACTGCCCAGCAGCAATCTGATCTTACAAGTTTCCACAGTACGATTGCCACCCGCTTCTCCACTGTCAGGGCGACGCTCATTGTGCTGTCCCTACGCTGGGAGGCTGGGGCGAGCTTGGCACACAGAGCCAGGAACGTGGCCTTGCTCATCCAAAAGTTCTGAAGCCACTGCTTGTCATCCCAAGCCTGCGTTACAGTGCGATCCCACCAGTCAGTGTTCATTTCTCAGGCCCAGCAGAAGCTCTCCACCATTGGCAGCTGTTCCATGTAAAATCTCAGCCCAAATAATTAAAGTTTGGCAAAGTTATTAGCAACTAAAATCAGAGGCTTTTAATGGTAAGTGTTGGGCAAAATATAACACAAACACACACATTTTAGCGCACATACATTATGTAATATATGTATACGCATATCTATTATGAAATATTAGGGTGACCAGATGTCCCGATTTTATAGAGACAGTACCGATTTTGGGGTCTTTTTCTTATATAGGCTTCTATTACCCCCCACCCCCACCCCAATTTTTCACACTTGCTGTCTGGTCACCCTATGAAATATATATATTTAATATCAAGTGTAAATATATTTCAACATTCCAAGGCTTTTCTTTCATAACCCTGAAGCTCCTAGTTTCTTTCAGTTATTCGGATAACAAGTTTTTCTGCTTTTCTATTAAAGAATGAGGGGAGAGAGAAGGAATGTTTAAATGCTCATAGCAAAGGACGTTTGTTACAAAACATGCATTGAGTCGTGCAGTCTCACCGCACATTTTTGGTTTAAAAACAATCCCACACTACAAAACAAACTCTAGAGGGCAGGGTCTTTGTTGCACCATTTGGATTTAAAAAACAGAAAGCCCCTCTCCCCCTAAAGTTCTCTGCTGCATTCCCTGGGGGTAGACACAGATGCCTGTTTGTGAATCAGTTACAATCCCAGCTGCCAGAAAGATGACAATCCAAATCACACATATTGGAAAAACAAAAAGGAAGCAAGAAATAGCTGTCTCTCTCCGTTGCTGACGCACTGAGGGCAAAGTCTTGTATTTAGTTGCCGTTGGAGATTTAACCCGTGAAATGCAGGAGCCCAGTGAGAGGGGTTGGCTTTTCATTTCTCTCTTTAGCCCAGGGTCTGTACACTGTGCATTGAGGAATTCAATGCTTATGCTGCAAGGGAGCGTTACAGTGAGGTGGGGGATTGAGAGGGGACTTAAGAAAACACACACATGCACACAATAGGTACACATCCTTCTCCCAACCCTGCCCTAAAGCTCCAATTAGCAAGGAGGTGAATGAACTCTGACTCACAAGCAGTGTGTGTTTTACCACATGCATTTCTAGAAATGATTATTGAAAACATGCCAAGAACCTTGTTGGCTGGTGAAAGGGGTCAACAGCAAGGAAAGCTACGAGAGCACCTGGATGTTAGGCACCAAAATACCTTTAAAAACGTGGTTCCTAGTGCACACGCCCTTTCGCTTTCATGCGGCGTTATATAGAGCTGGTCAGGAAGTTTTCAACAAAACGTGATTTCATTGAAAAATGCCAAGTCCAAAACCAAAACCGTTCCTGGGAAAGGGTTGGTTTCAACAAGCTTCCTAGGCCCAAAAATAATAATAATAATTTTGAAATGTCACATTTTGACATTTTCAAAACGTCAAGTTTCAGCTCAAACTGATTCTAAAACAGGGTGAAGTTAAGTAAAAGAACAAGAATCAAAACATTTCAATTTACCCGAGCCAATATTTTTTTTGTTTGTCAGTTCATAAAACTTTTCAAGATTGAATTTTCATTCCAAATTGGGATGGGAAAATTCTCACGGGAAAAGTAAAACCATTTCCTGCCCAGCCCTCGAATTAAGGAAGGAATGAGAACGATATAAACACCCAGTGGTAATGCCAGCACCTGGGGGTGGTGACAACCTCCCCAACGTCTGGGCTTTTTTTGATCATTGTGAATTAGATGCTGCTGAAATTGAAACACAGGCTGGAGGCATAACTGGCACTCCTTCGCTGCTGGACCCCTGCACTGCCCCAGTCCTGCCAGTTTTGGGGTTAGTTTTATGATGGTACAGAGACTCCAGGTCTCATGTGAAATGAGTTTGGAAGGACTGGATTTCAGGTCTCCAGCAATATCTTCCCTCTCTAATCAGTAGAGCACTTAAGCACATGCTGGCATCTAGGGAAGGATTCAATTTTTTTTAATCAGTAGATGTCTTTAAACATTGATTTTAATATACACATAAACCAACAACAAAAAATTCCATCAATATTCACTGAAACTTTCAGATAGGCAAAGTAAGAAAAGTGATGTGGGAGAACTTCTTAGAGTTTGAGTTAAGGATATTTCCTGTGTATATTTTGACATGTGATGTTGACAATGTGTGTATCAATGGTTATAAAGTTATAACTTTAAACATTGATATTATCTGTCAAAATTCTACAAAAGTAAAAACTGAATTCTGCCACACTGACTTCAATGCAGCTGAAGCATGCACTTAATTGCTTTGCTGAATAGGGATAGACTTCAGTATGTGCACAAAGTTAAACAGGAGGATTACACCTTCCAGTAGGAAATCTTGTGCAGGACGACTTAGAGAAATCCAACACATAAAAGCCAAGCCCATCATGTCTGTTGCACACCTCTTCATGGGATCTCATCCTTATGCCTTCTACAGTTTCTCTAGGATGAAAAAATAGTTAAAATAAAGGCTACAAGACACGCCCCCTAACAGGATAGATTTAGTGATGAGGACTGTGCCAGTCCACAGTCCGAAATACTGCAAGGCTGCCAATCTCAGAGGGCTCTCCATCCCCATCTCCTATTCATTGCATGTGTACCAGGTATATAGTGATCCTGCTATCACAGCTGGGACCTGGGCAGTCAGAACTGGAGTTGGCAGCTAGGAGGCAAGCCAGGTCAGGATACCAAATCAGAGTCCGAGACAGGCCAGAGAGAAAAACAAGAGTCGGGTGTCAGGAGGTAAGCAGGGCCATGTTACCAGGAAATCAGAGTCAGGCAGCAGGAACAGGTAGCACAGGGAACTCAGCCCTAGGCAGGGTTAACCCAGTTGCATAGACAACTTCCTGTTCCACTGCATGGAAATAAATATCTGGATCAATTCATAGTCCCAATTACAAACTGATAGAGATGTCATGAAATGGACATTCACACAATTCATACTCAAAATGGTATCAGAATACCTTTTGGAAAACACCATATAGACCCACAGAAAATGCTAATCTTTCTATGTGCAGTGTTGTTTTAGCCATGTTGGTCTCAGGATATTAGAGAGACGAGGTGGGTGAAGTAATATATTTTACTGGACCAACTTCTGTTGGTGAGAGAAAGAAGCTTTCGAGCTTACACAGAGCTCTTCTTCAGGTCTGGGAAAGGGACTTGGAGTGTCACAGCTAAATACAAGGTGGAACAGATTGTATAGCATAAGTAATTAACACATAGTCCTCAACCATGATGACTACATTAATGAGGCCAACCAACAACTCTCCAATGTCACCTACTATAAAGAACTCAAAGACGACGCCACACCACAATTTACCCAGGAATTTAAGGATATCATCAAATCCTTCCCCAAACAACTCCAAGAGAAACTCTACAAACTCATCCTCCAAGAACCTACATGCAAGATACACACATAAGGAAACCCAGGCAGACCCATCATATCTGACCACTGTACTTACTGAGAGAACATTGGAACGGATAGAAACCAGCCTCAAACCACACACCACACAAAGGGCCAGCTTCCTGCAGGACACAACCAACTTCCTCCACAAACTTCGTAACATTTTCAACCTCCCTCAGAACACCATCTTTACCACCATGGATATCACCTCCCAGTACACCAATATCCCCCACAATGATAGCATAACTGCCTGCCTCAAATACTTACAAGACAATGAACAACCCTCAGATATCCATTTTACATTCAACAACAATCACTTTGTCCAAACCATGGGAAACAGCCAGGGTACTGGGATGGCTCCCCAAAAAGCCAACTTCTTCATGGGCCATCTTGAAGAAGAATTTCTGGCCAAATGCATCACAAAACCAATGATAACCGGAGATACATCAATGATATTTTCATCCTCTGGACAGACGACTTCAACTCCCTTATAGATTTCCACCACAACTTTAACAACCATGACCCATCTATCAAACTCTCTCTAGAACACTCCCACACCAGCAACAATTTCCTGGACATCACAATCAGCTTCCACACTGGAACCCTACAGATAACTACATACAAGAAACCCACAGATCACCACACCTACCTTCATAGATCCAGCAACCACCCCAAACACACCAAGAAATCTGTTATCTACAGCCAGGCACTCAGGTACACAAAATATGGTCTGAGGAGAAAGTCTAGGATATACAAGTTAATGCACTCAAAACTGCCTTCACCAAACAAGGACACTCCACCAGAGAAGTAGATGATATCATGGAATGGGCCACCCAAATACCCAGAGATAATCTGTTTCAATACAGAAATAAAACCCCCTCCAATCACACACCCCTAGTTGTCACCTATCACCCCACACTGGAACCCAAACAGGGTATCCTCAAACAGTTACAACCCATACTTGACAGGAATCCCATCCTGAAAGAAATCTTTCCTGAACCCCTCTTCTGGCCTTCAAACAACCCCCCAAACTCTCCAAGCGCATCATCAGAAGCAAGCTCCCCACAGACCAGGACACGCCAACTCAAAGCAGCACCAGACCCTGCCAAAACAACAGATGCAAAACCTGCACGCATAGCTCCACTGCTACAATGATCAACACCCGACACAATACACCTTTCAAGACCCATGGGTCCTACACATGCCTATCACAACATGTTGCGAACCTCATCCCGTGCACTAAATGCCCCAATGGTCACTATGTGGGTGAAATCAGACAGACAATCTCTACACTCTCAAATGAACTTAACACAGGAAAATGATAAAAGACAAAAACACCCTGTCACCTGTGGGTGACCATTTTTCACAAAGCGATTGCTCTATGTCTGACATATCAGTCTTCATCCTCAAAGGAGACCTGCACAACACTTTCAAAAGATGAGCCTAGGAGCTTGAATTCATCACTTTGCTAGATTTAGTGAAAAGGTGGGAGTTGTCCTACCAACTCTAAGAGGTTAATTAATTAAGAGAAAAAACTTTTGTAGTGATAATCAAGATGGCCCATTACAGACAGTTTGACAAGAGGTGTGAGAATACTTAACCTGGGGAAATAGATTCAATGTGTGTAATGGCTCCCACCTTTTCATGTTCTCTGTACGTGTATATAGATCTCCTCACTATATGTTCCATTCTATGCATCCGATGAAGTGGGCTGTAGCCCACGAAAGCTTATGCTCAAATAAATTTGTTAGTCTCTAAGGTGCCACAAGTACTCCTGTTCTTTTCACCTTGAATGGTCCCTTGAAATATGTGTTAACTACTTATGATAATCTGTTCCACCTTGTATTTAGTACCTTTCCCAGACCTGAAGAAAGCTCTGTGTGGCTCGAAAGCTTCCTTCTCACACCAACAAAAGCTGGTCCAATATCACCTCAGCCACCTTTCTATAGGCTTTTTGAGGCTTGCAGTAGAATTGAATAAGAAATCACATCCTGGGTGTAGAATTCTACAGGAAGATGCAAAACAGGGCAAGAAAATGAAGATCTTTCTCTGTTAAATACTGTAAGTTTCTGTGGTAGTTTTTACCCTGTTTGATTCATTTAGAGCTGGTTAAAAAAAGGAATGGCTGAGAGGGGGAAATTGTGACCCCCTCCCCCCCCAAAAAAAACTTCCCCTTTTTTTGAAATGTAAAATTCAAAAAGAGTTTTGACTAGTTCTATAATTGGATGGAAAATAGTCAGGGAAAAGGGGGAATTTGTGAAATTTGCCAAAAAAATTCCCATTTCCCCCCAATGTCAATTTGCTCTGGTTTTATCCTGGTTAAGTTCTGTAGGATTTTTTCATAAGGAGTATAGTCTTTGGCCCTACAAAATAGCCAAGAGCATGCATGTTTGATGTGGTCTTGAGAAAAGAAATGAAGAGGGGGAAAATTAAGAAAACAGAGGAAAAGAAGGCAGAGAAAGAGAAATAGGGAAAAAAATAATCCATTTCTAGTAATATTTGATTTCACAGGCAATGTCATTTTCATTGGCATCAGGATTCAAATATTGGCTCCAAAAATCTGAAGACGAACACGACTCTCAGCCCAAGATGGGCTCAGCCCTTCATTGTCTATCTTTGAATAGTTTTATAGTTACTTGTACAGTGACAGGTTTTTTTTAAACCTATGCAGCCACCTGTACCACAGATATCCAAATCCAGAGTCAGAATCCTAGTCACAGCCAGGAAAAGGACAAGACATTGCTCTCCTTGTTCAATAATTTATTACAGCACTGTACCTTGGTTCCCATCTACACCACTTTAACCCTTCTGCTGCTAGTGACTCTACCAGGGACATTCCACAGCCACACTGTACCTGCCCTGTGTTACTAAACCAAGAAACATAGGACCTACCATATCAAATCAGAGCAACGATCCATGTAATCTAGTACAGGGGTTTCAAACACGCGGCCTGAAGGTGGCATGCGGCCCGCGGAGTTACTTCCTGCGGCCCGCCATAGGCGCCGACTCCACTGGCAGCCAAGCTCCCCTCTCCCTCCGTCCCCCTTCCTCCCACCCCCAAGCGTGCCATGTTCCTGCTCCTCCGCCTACCTCCCAGTGCTTCCCGCCTCCAAACAGCTGTTTGGCAGTGCTTAGGACTTTCCAGGAGGGAGGGTGGAGGAGTGGGGATGCGGCGTGCTCAGGGGAGCAGGTGGAGAAGAGGCGGGGCCAGGACGGGGGTTTGGGGAAGGGGTTGGAATGGGGGCGGGGAAGGGGTAGGAAGAGGCAGGGCAGGGGCGGGGCCTCATGGACTAGACGAGCAGTCTGAGGTATGAAGTTCAGCATGTATGATTCTTTGCTGTGAGTAGTTGGGAAGAATGTTTGTTACGTATTTTGTATGAATAGTTACTTTAAAAAGTTCCTGCCATTACAGCTATGTTGATAGACTGTTAGTGTAGATCTCGGTGGTTGCCGCTTCATTCAAAAGGAATAGTTACAGGTGTTTATATTTTATTAAAACCCCGCTTCGCATTACAGTTTTAAATAAGTTAATACATTGACTTTTAATAGAATACTATATTACTCTTCATTTTTTTCATTTTTGACTATACTTTTGTAATGTTGTATGAAAAGGTTTCAGTGATGCGGCCCTCGGGACAATGTACTTAGGGTTACCAGATAGCAACTGTGAAAAAATGGGACGGGGGTGGGGGATAATAGGCGCCTATATAAGAAAAAGTCCCCAAAAACGGGGCTGTCCCTTTAAAAACGGGACATCTGGTCCTCATGTGGCCTTCGTGGTGATTTGAGTTTGAGATCCCTGGTCTAGTAGCAAGTGGCCAGTACCAGATGCACTAGAGGCAAGTGCAAGAAACCCATTTCCAGTTAATGGAATAACCTGCACAGAGGGGAAGCTTGTCAGTTGCCAGATGACTTATACTCTGATGCATGAGGGTTTATATACCATAATACATTCACCCTACCTAATACATTTGTAAATGTTCTGATTATCTATGTAAATGTCTCATCCTTCTTTGAAATTCTACTAACAGTTTGACCTCAATTACATCTTGTGGCAATGAGTTCCACAGGCTAATTAACATTCCTTCTACAACACTGGCATGCCACTGAAATTCTAGGGCCAGGGCTATGAAAAAGGGCCCCACCTGGATTCATGCATTCGGAGTACTGGAAAGGCTATGCACTCTATGCCATGATCTGATTCCAGTTTCTATTAAGAAAGCAACCGCTGTTCAAGACTGGTGGAAGAGAAACTGGAGCAGGATTGCCAGGCGATTGAACAGTTGGGAGGTTTGCGAGAAGTAAGAGAAATTTATTCAAGCCAATAGAACACTATAGCATAGCCCTCCGGGGAAGACAGCTCTCTGCCTTTCATCTTTCTGGCAGTTCACTTTGTTTTTGAGATGATAGCTTGAGCTTACTCAATTGAAAATTCCTTCTGCAAAGCAATCCTTGTCTAATTAGGACCTGCAGACACTGGGGCAGTTCCCAGTAGCAGACCATTCCCAAGGCCTCGTGCTTTGCCCACAAGCTACAATTACATTTTTAAAGCATGTGTTGTGGGGGAGCAAAAGACTTTTGTGGCAGTGTAGGTTAGGCTGCATGTGTTACCAGGAGAGGATTACAGAGACAGAGACTTCAATCGGACCACAGAGCCTGAGACCTCAGGCTAGGATTGTCAAAGGAAAAGGAGACGTGTGGGCGTCCAAATCCTAGTGGCCACCGAGTGGCTAAATCCCTCAGGCTCCACAGCCAGTTCCAGCTGGCTCCAAATCACAGAGAACAGCCTATGGTTGGTGCCTCCTTGCTCCGTGCCAGAGTGATGCAGATAGAGCCAGAAGTGCAGGTGAGCAGAGGAGACCCTGGGGAAAAGGCTCCTTTTTACAGGCGCCTGTCAAGGGGGTGCCTCAGCCCTCTCTGATGCAATGTGATGGGGGTCCCATCACCGGTATTTGGGCTCGGGTCTCCCAGCTGGCAACAAAGTTCTATCTCCCAGCCCCCACCTCTCCGTGCCCTCCCGAACCCCGGGAACCTGCCCATTGCCTGTAAGGAGGGCTGCACCATAACTGAAATTAAAAGGGATTTTCCTGGTTACTCTACAGCCAACTCATTCACATTGGGATGGGCAGGTGGGTGAGCTTTCGCCCCAATGTGGTCAGGAGGTCACTGCGCAAAACTGTATCATCCCCTTCCATATTTCATTCCCTAAGCCCCCTTCCAGTCTGAATCTGAATTAAGCTGCTGCTGAATTTCCAGGAGGGCTGGCTGCAAGATTGCCTGGAAGCCCAAGGGGCCTTGCTCCCAGCCACTGCATGTTGGCCCCGGTGCTGTGGCTTACAACCCCCACACAAAGGAAGCTGGGGAAGTGACGGCGAGACTGGCTGCAGGAAAGCAGACAGGCCGCAACCGCTAAGACAGAGGGGTCTATGGGGGAGGGACTGGGACTGTGAGTGAGACTCTGCTGGGAGGCCAGGGCCCGACTCTCCCTCACCTCTTGACCAGGAGGAACAACTGGACTCTAAAGGTATGTCTACACTGCAGTTACAAACCCACAGCTGGCCCATACCAGCTGGCTCAGGCTTGCGGGGCTCTTTAACTGCAGTGTAGACATTCGGGCTCATGCTGGAGCCCTGGCTCTACGAACCTGCAAGGTCGGAGAGTCCCAGAGCCTGGGCTGCAGCCCAAGGCCAAACGTCTACACTGCAGTTAAACAGCCCCTTAGCCCGAGCCCCAGTCAGCTGACACAGGCCGGCCGTGGGTGTCTAACTGCAGTGTAGACATACCATCAAATGAGATGGAACGTCCCCCCTAGCTGAGGCTCTGAACTTCTGCAAGCAGAGGGCTGGGGCCACACCCCAAACTGAAGGGAAAATAGCCAGGAAAGACAGTAAATGGCCCAGGGGAAGTTAATCTGGAGCAGTGGCCAGAAGGAACTGAGCTGCCTCTCACCTCTCAGCCTTGGGCCAGGACCTGGTGGAGAAGGAGGCCCAGGTCCCTCTACCCTTCCCTCCTTCCTTGGCCTACTGAGAGGTCGTAGAGGACTCTGGGGGCAGGGGGGTGATTTGGTCACTAGGCCCCGCTCGGGGAGCCCGGAAGAGTGGTCCCAAGACTCAGAGAGAGAGTGTTTGACCACGGCCTGACCACTAGACTTTCTGGCCATCTACAGGTCCCTATTAGGACAGACGCACTCCCTTTGTATCCACCTGCACCATGTCCTGACAAGTTGCCACCATTTTCCCCATCCACTGGCTCTCTCTTATTTCTCTTTTCCCTTCTGTTCCTTTTTCTCCCTTCTTGTCTTTCTTCTGGGCATCTTTTCTCCCCCCCCCCCCCTTTAACTCCTTTATTTCCCCTACCCCCATTCTTTTCCTGCCCCTTCTCTCCCTCCCTCACTTCTGCCTCCTGTCAACTTAACAGGAGCTACAAGGGTGTATCTGAAGCCAGAGTATGCCGGCATCCCATCCTCCCGTACTGTAACACACGAGGTAAAATGGAACTATGGAGCAAACCCACAGACGCGTGTGATTATTTGTAAGCAGGGCTTTGGAGCGGAGCCCGGAGCTGGAGCGTGGAGCAGCTTCGGAGCAGTGGAGCTGCAGGTTTTTGCCTGGAGCTGGAGCACAGCTCCAAAGCCCTGGTAAACACAGCAGCACATGGACACAATTCCCCCTCAAACACTGGTTGAAAAGTAAACTACATAACAGCACGGAAGCAGTGTCTCTGGGAGTGGTCCACATCCTGCAAAAAGAGAGTGGTAAGATGGCATGTGCAAATAGTGAGCAAATATCCAAATTAAGGAAGGGGTTGGCAAATGCTACATTGTAGATTTGTACGCTTGGAAGGATTCAATTTTTAGTGGTAAATATCGATTTTATCAGACACACACAAATCAACAAATATTTCTATCAGGACTAATCGATAGTTACAGATGAGTGAGAAAAATCCTGACTGAGAACTCAGGGTTGGATTTAAGGGTATTTAATTGGCATATTTTGACATGTGACGCTGACAATTTGTCTGTAACGGTTATAAAGCTTTAACTTTTTGAATCTCAACATCTACTGTCATTAGAAACTGTCTGACCCCTCAATTGCCTCCCATGGCATAACTTCCCGCAACAGTGAAATTTTACATTGATAAAAACTGAACCAAAGGTTTAAAAATAAACATCAATACCAACCATCAAAATTGTATATAAAAAATCCAATTCTGACAAGCCTGTAGATATTTTACAGTATAGCTCACATCATACTGCTATAGACACTTCTCCTCCCATTCTATCTAGGGTAGTGGTCCCCAAACTGTGGGGCGCACCCCCGGGGGGGGCACAGGAACATCCAGAGGGGTGCAGCGGGGCTGGGGCCTGGGCCAGCCCCCATGAGGGGGCAGGGAGGGGCACCACCCCGCCCCGCTCTGCCTCTAGTACCCCAGGACCAGAACTGGGGAAAAGCCTGGATCCCTACAGCTTGAGAAAAACCCTTCTACCTAAGGAATGTGTGTAATTATGTGGATAAATTAATGATTGAAAGGTAAGGGAGGTGTCATTTGATTTGTAAAAATCTACAGACTCAGAATGTTCAAGGGTGCCACCCTCTGTGACATGGCAGGAGGGGCTCCTTGCCTCAGCTCCAGGTCCAGCTGGTGGAAATTTCGATAATACAGTGTTGGAAATGGGCCAAGTTGGGTATCATTCAAAAGCCCTTTCTCCCACAAACACGGTGGTACCAAACATGACAAACCTAGAACAATTTTGCAGATATACAATGGAGAAAATGCTTAAAAATCAACTTTTTAAATTATATTCTTAACACAGGCCATGTCAAACATGCATCCCTCACAAAGTTAAGTACTTGACTGACAGTACTCTGTTATCAATTAATGCTCAGTACATTTTTTTTAATATGGAGATATACCTATCTCATAGAACTGGAAGGGACCTTGAAAGGTCATTGAGTCCAGTCCCCTGCCTTCACAGCAGGACCAAGTCCTGTCCCTGACAGATTTTTTCCACCCAGATCCCTAAATGGCCCCCTCAAGGATTAAACTCACAATGCTGGGTTTAGCAGGCCAATGTTCAAACCACTGAGCTATCCCTCCCCCCTGTACATGATACCGGATTAATTTTTTTTATTATTATTACAGATTACTAGAATTGTAAGGAGTGCTTCAAGTTGATTTACTGTCATCAGCGCACACACAAAAAAAGCAGCAATTCAGTGGTATTGATTATCAGCTTGGTTTAGTATGCTGAAAGAATTGTAATGAGGCACTGATTAAGATATCAGCATCCAACCAGAAATTACTGGAATCCACCTGCAAACAGTCTGCACATAGTTACATAACATAATTAGACCTCGTAGCTGAAAAGCAGACAGATGTGTTTGAAGACATTTCTCAACGGGTTCAGGACTTGCAAGACCAGTTTCACATATCCAGTGTACATTCCACTCGCACTGACCTATTGCGCATGACGGAGGGCTGCAGTATCACAGAATGGAGCAAGCAATTCGATGAGAATTGACGACAAAGACAACTTTCGGGATGGTGCAGTGATACATGAAGATCCTTGAGTCTTTGCTGCTCTTTACTCTATCTGTCAGGACTGCTGATTGGAATGTTCACCTGGCAGCACTGGAAGACTTAGTGAAATGCATTTCTGCTTTAGATTTAACCAACTGTTTGCTATGATTGCCTGGTATCTCGCTGAAATAAGTGGTGTAGAAAAGCCTGACAAGAAGTCACCTCACTGAGCTGAAGCAGGATTAAATATACCTAGACCAGCCCTGACAAATGTTTGTCCAACCTATTCTTAAAAACCTCCAACGATGGGGATTCTACAACCAGCCTAGGTAACCTGGTCCACTGTTTAACTATCCTTATAGTTAGAAATATTTTCATAACATCTACCATAAATCTCCCTTGCTGCAAACTAAGCCAAAATGACTAACTTGAACTAAAATAATCAGCATAAAAAATAAAACATATAGATATTTTTTTCTTCATCAAAGCACTTTCAAATATTAACGAGTTGGTCTAATGAGAGATACAGGAGTTTTGACAAGGAAATCGGGTTGTTAAAAAGTTACCATTTCCCTTCTGTGCACTTGATTCAGATGAAGCCCTAGAACACAAAAACAGAGCGGGGAAAGTGTTGCGGACTTGATAGGCATAACACAGCATCCAAATGCTCTTTTCCTGACAACCCCAGAACTCCATCGAATTCTGAATGAAACATTAAGTGTGTCTGGGAGGACTTCCCCAGAAGTAACCATGCACCATCTAGACTCATTAAATACCAAGAAGGGGCAATTTTAAAGCTACAGGATGAGCATGCTCACACTGGGAATCTGTTTGCGTATGACAGACCAGAGTGCATCAATGTCCTGATGAAAGCGTGTTCAAATCATAGAATCCTAGAACCATAGGGTTAGAAGGGACCACAAAGATCATCTAGTCTAACCCCCTGCCAAGATGCAGGATATGTTGTGTCTAAACCATCTAAGACAGATAGCTCCAGCCTCCTTTTGAAAACCTCCAGGGAAGGAACTTCTATGACCTTCCTAGTCAGTCTGTTTCATTGTCCTACTGTTCTTACAGTTAGGAAGTTTTTTCTGAGATTTAATCTAAATCTGCTATGTTGTAGTTTGAACTCATTGCCTTTTTTCCTGCCCTCTGTGACAAGAGAACAACTTTTCTCTATCTTTTTTATGGCAGACTTTTAAGTATTTGAAGACCGTTATCATGTCCCCCCTTAATTTCCTCTTTTCCAAACTAAACATACCCAGTTCCTTCAGCCTTTGCCATATGGCTTGTGTTCTATTCTTTTGATCATCTTTGTCACACTTCTGGATCCTTTCCAGTTTCTCTACATCCTTTCTGTACAGTGGTAACCAAAACTGGACACAGTTCTCCAGCTGAGGTCAAATCAGCACCGAGCAGAACGGTTCTATCACCTCCTGTGACTCGCATGCTGTGCATCTGTTAATGCAACCTAAAATTGCATTTGCTTTTTTTGCAACAGCATCGCATTGCTGACTCATGTGGAGGTTGTGATCCACCACAGTTCCCATATCCTTCTCGGCAGTGCTGCTGCCAAGCCAGTTATTTGTATTTCTGTATTTGTGCATTTGGTTTTTCTTCCCTAAGTGTAGCACCTTACATTTGTCTTTGTTGAATTTCATTTTGTTGTCTATAGCCCAGTTCTCCAATTTATCAAGATCCCTCTGAATTTTAGCTCTGTCCTCCACAGTGTTTGCCATCCCTCACCCCCAATCTTTATGTCATCTGCTCATTGATCAGTAGGCTCTGTGCTCCTACATCCAGCTCATTCATAAAGATGTTACGCAACACCAGATCCAGAACAGATCCACGTAGAACCTCACTTGAGACCTCCCTCCAATATGACATCATTCCATTCATAGCTAGTCTTTGTTTGCGATTGTTTAACCAGTTATGTATCCACTTAATGGTAGTTCCGCCAAGCCCATATTTCTCCAGCTTACTGATCAGAATGTCATGTGGGACTGTGTCAAAAGCCTGGCTGAAGTCCAGGTATAATATGTCCATCGCATTCCCCCTAGCCACCAAACCAGTTACCCTGTCAAGGAAGGAAATCAAGTTGGTTTGGCATGATTTGTTCTTGGTAAATCCATTCTGGCTGCTAAATTACCCCTTTATACTCCAGGTATTCACAAATTGAATGTTTTATACGTTGCTTTAGTAGCTTCCCAGGTATTGAAGTCAGGCTGATTGATCTATAGTTCCCTGACTCCTGCTTTTTCCCCTTTCTAAAGATGGGCACTACATTAGTCCTCCAGTTTTCCAAGACCTCTGCTGTCATCCATGAGTTTGCAAATATTATTGCCAGTGGCTCCAAGATTTCTTCAGCTAATTCCATCAGTACCCTGGGATGAATAGCATCAGGTCCCGCTGATTTGAATTCATTCAAATTGGTCAGAAGATCTGACATGTTCTTTATTTATCCCGATCGGCATCCATTCCCCTTTATTGTCTATGGTAACTTCATTAGTCATCCAGTCACATGCTATTTTTTGTGAGAAGACTGAAGCAAAGTAGTCATTGGGCAGCTCTGCCTTCCTATTATCTTCCGTTACCAGTTCACCTTCTCCATTGAGCAGCGGACCCACACCGTCCCTGATCTTTCTTTTTTGTCTGACGTATTTGAAGAACCGCTTCTTGTTGTCTCTAACATTCCTTGCCAGCTGTAACTCATTCCTTGCCTTGGCTTTCCTGATTTTGTCCCTATATGCTCGCGCTATTCCCATGTATACTTCTTTGGTGACATGCCCCTCCTTCCATTTCCTGTAAGTAACCCTTTTGGGTTTTAGAAAGCTCCTCATGCAGCCACAAGCTATAGATGGTATGGCTGAGATGCAAGCTCTCGACAAACCAGAAACCATTAACACCTGAGGGGAAATGGCTGAACACTTCATTATGAGGCTACAGAGAAAATACTGGACCTCTGACAAAGTCTACCTCAAGTCTGAAATGTATGCAAAGGAATAAATTAAAAATATTACCAGAAAGAGAGAGATGTCATGTCCAATAGAAAATCATTGACTCCACAAACATCTCCAACATCAAAATGAAGAAGCTACTGTCTCATGCTTGCCCGAAGGACAAGTGAACTGCATAGCTTGCAGGACAAATGCTCCAGCGTGTGAAGAATTGCTTAAAGAATTTTGTTATCACATGGCATAATGAAGCTGCTGCCTCACCCTGTTCAGTGGAGTTTCTTCTGTAATTCCCAGGAGGAGGCTGACACTAAACCTTGCATGTCATCAGTGCCACTGAGAGAGGTGCTACTAAACTCTGGATTTTTGTTCTAGTGCTCTCAATGAGACTCTTCCGGAGACCTCCGCAAGATTCTGTTTTTCTGCCTTCTGCTAGAAACTAAATCTCTGTATCACTTGGACCATTAAAAGCCCCCACTCTGCCAGGTTTCCACGTCCTTTCAGGATGTGACACTGCTGGGAGGTTGGCTGGAAAGACCAAATTATCTTACTGCAAGGCATTTAATTCAGCCTCTGATGAGTCGCTCCTCATTCTGAAGGTGCTCAGAATGGCTGAGCCAGTCACAGATGAGGTCATAAATGCACTGGAGGCATTCATGTGCCAAGTTTACCATTTGAAGACCAACATTACAACACTTGCAGAGCTACGTTGGTGGATGTTTTCCAAGAAGTAGACAAATGGAGATAAATTGCCACCGACGAGGGCTGCATTTATACCTCCCATCAAGAGGACAAATAATCAAGCAATGGAATGAGTCAGATGATTGAGTGCATCCAAAACCACCTCCTCTGCCAGGCATGGAGGATGGACTGATCACATTAGTTATGTGTGTTCCCAAATCAGCCCCAGCTAATCAAATGCTGGTGTGCAAAGACCAGATGCTCACCACCCTGCAAATATTTGGCCAGCAGCCTGCCTTGTTCGGAGATGTGCGTGCGCAGCATGGGCAAGGATCAGTGTGATAACGTGCCTAGCAGCAGTGCCTTAGACGGAGATGACACGGATGTCGACTTTGACGAATAAACATTTTCAGTCGTACATGTCAGGGCCAACTTCTCTACAATTCCCGGAGATCAAAATGCCTTTTTTATGTAAGTAATGCATCCCTGCAGTAAAGTATAACTAAAAACTGTTGATTTTTAAACATTTTCTCAAATACATATCTACATAATTGCTCTAAGTTTGTCATGTTTGGTACCACCGTGTTTGTGGGTGAAAGGGGTTTCAAAGGATACCCAACTCAACCCATTTCCGACGACATTATTATCAAAATTTCCACCACCCAGAGCACCTGGAGGTGGGCAGCAGGGCAGCGAGTCCCTCCTGCCATGGTGCAGAGGGTGACACCACTGAAATGATAATTCTGTAGATTTTTATGAATCAAATGACCACACACACACACACACTTACCTTTCTGTCACTGACTTGCCCATGGAGTGACATTTTATCACATTATGCTCCCAAGTACATATCACCCACATATCCACCACACAGGGGGACAGAACACACCCCTCCCAGGAGGCTACATATGTGCTCTGAGTGCCAGGCTTCCTGTACAACCTGGACCAAGAGGTTTTAAAAAGATTTGAGTAAACAAACATTAAAAAAAAACAACTCCCAAATGTCAGATCCCCTCAAATGACTGCACTGTATGAACAGACAGCAGGCTGAGCACCCCCAAAGGAAATCCCACCAAGAGGAAACAAAAATGGAGGGAAAACAAATCTTACCTTGCTCCTCCCAGAAGCGACTCATCTGTTACATGTGGTCTCATGAGGGTGTGTCAGCATCACCAATCAACTCACTTTAAGTGCCACACGTGGAGGCCACCCACCAGGGCCGGCTCCAGGGTTTTTGCCGCCCCAAGCAGCGCAAAAAAAAAAAAAAAAAAAAAAAAAAGCCGCGATCACCGCCGCCACTTCATTCCTCGGCAGCAATTCCGCGGCAGGTCCTTCACTCCGAGAGGGAGTGAGGGACCCGCTCGCTGGCGAATTGCCGCCAAAGACCCAGACGTGCCGCCCCTCTCCGTTGTGGCCGCCCCAAGCACCTGCTTGCTGGGCTGGTGCCTGGAGCCGGCCCTGCCACCCACACAGGAGGTGCAGAAATGGCCATGTAATTGGATAGACTATAAATACAGCCCACACACAGCAAGAAAGGCTTCTCATCACGTGAATTTGTGAAATGTTCGGTGGAGCAAAATGGGCCCAGCTCTCCTGCCAGGTGCTCCAGTATTTTAATTATGCTCAGTGTTGACATGATGTAGACAACTAGGAGGAAAGCCATCCCATCTCATTGCTACTGTTCTGGAAACAGAGGCATGGTACATTCCCTCAGCATGGAGGAGAGGCTGCCAGCTGTATCTTCAGGGTAGAGAGCTGTTGGAGGCCTTCCATAGCTACTGGGAAGGTTCTGGCTCCGTGGGAAACAATGTTGATCTTTCCATACCTGTTTGCTTTAGGTGGTGTTATGAGAATGCTCTAGAAAAGAGACGCGTGTCTGTTCACCTGTAAGTAGTTAACAAACCGTCTTCATTGGTTTTGTAGAAGCGACAGACAGTGTGGTGTACGGCAAATGACTCCTTATGGACAGCTCTTCACATGCCGCTCTTCATGGGTGACACCCTGATCTTTTACCAGAAGCACAATTCCCGAATGTCAACAGCAAGTAGCAAGGGTTTGGTCTCAAAGGCAGACAAACAAAGGCAATTACATCCAGTGTCAGCTCAGCCAATGGGGCATGCAGGAATATTGCAAAATCTGTTGGCAGGTCAGGTACAGGAACTTCAGGCCAATGAGAGCAGGAGACCCAAAGCATGGCTGCAGGTGCAGGGATTTAATACCGCTCCTGATACAAAGGCTTTAGTTGTCTGATTTTGGCCTGCCTCCCAAAATGATACTTAACTGTCACATACTGGTCAGGTGACTAGTCCCTTTTGCCAGGTAACCGTGTGCTGTCACTTCTGCCAAGACCATCCTTTCATACTCATCCATTCCATTTGGCAGTGCCACATCCATAGCACTGGAAGCCAGTCAAGCCATGGTCCAGAATTATATTTCAGATCTTTATATACAAAGAGTTTTCAGACATATATCATCCAAGAAAGGAAAAACTAAAGGAGAGTTCTGACCTCATTCCTTCCACGAATAGCCACATGCACTGAGTCAAAGGTCACGGAGACCAATTTGAAATTGCTCTTATGGTTATGATAGTAACTATGATAGAGGGTCAGTGCCTGTTTTCCCAGTGACCACCCCATCTCCCAGAGAATCCACCTTAAAATTGAGGCTTTTGCTTTGAAGATCAGCAGCAAGTCTTCCCGTCTCTTGAAGACACAATTCCTCATTCTTTTATTAGCAGGTGCCTCCCCCTGGAGCCAACGTTGCAAAACGTTTACCAAATGTACAGCATCAAGGAGACTGGGGAGGAATTTTGTATAGTCTCTGCCCTGCACGTGTACCATCTTCGCTCCTTTAAATGCAAACAGCTTCCACTACCTCATTCAGACAAATACAGAACACCAAAAAAGCCATATCTGCATTCCCCCATACACCAAACCAGTTACCCTGTCAAAGAAGGAAATCAAGCTGGTTTGGCGTGATTTGTTCTTGGTAAATCCATGACCAACAGGACCCACTGAGAAAGGAGAAGGGTTGCCTTGCCTTTGCGCAAATTCTCATGGCCCTCCCCTCCAACAGAACAGCCTTTTGTTGTGTCTCTGCTCTCAGCTGCAAAAGCCTCTCTTATCTAACAGTTACTGCTCTGCAATGCTGAAATAGCTGCTTGCACAACCAGCTTGTCAAAATAACCCGGCTGGCAGCCCTTCAGGATTTCTTAGCACCAGGGCTCGATTCTTAGTACTGAAGTTCCTGTCCTACTGGCAGAGAGCAAAGCGGAATGATTCATGTGTGAGGAACTGCCTTCTCTGTGGGATTAATCAGATGAGCTGAAGAAGCTTCACTTCTGTTTGTGTCCTTGTTTCTGCTAACATGTCTGCTGCATAGGCCCGGATAACTTGGCAGTGCCCAGTACATCCCATTATATCAGTGTGGAATGTTGATGTTGAAAAAGCAGTGTGTTTCTCTCTGGCATGATCTATGGTGGATCAGACCACACCAGTAGGGCATGGAAGGTCTTGTGGTTAAGGCATTGGACTAGGACTTGGAAGGCTTAGGTTCAATTCCCCACACAACCCCAGACTTGTAGGACCTTGGGTAAATCACAGGGCTTGTCTACACAGAACACTCAGGAAGACTGTTTTTTTTAAATTGCTTTTAAAGTGGATTAGTTGAAATGCCTGTGGGGGTGCTCTTATTCAGAATAAAGCGTTCTGAATTTGATTTAGCTTAACTCACTTTGAAGTGAATTAAAATGAATTAGACTAAATTGAGGAAAGATCACTTTAATTCCGAATAAGGGCATCCACACATGGTTCAATGCAGTTTAACAAATCTCTTTTAAATTCACACCTTTAGTTAATTCAGATTAACATTCCTGAATGTCCCAGGAAGACAAGCCCTCCAGCTCTCTTGAGCCTCTGTTTCCACATCTATAAAGTGGAGACAGCAGCCCCCTCCCTTCCAGGCATGCTGTGAAGGATAAACTCATTTATGATTGTGCTGTGTTCAGATACTATGGTCACGGAGGCAGCTAAATAGGACAGTGATATTTCTATGGGATTGTTTCTTTGCCTGTTTTACCCATTTTTACCTTCAAAAACCCAAGAGGAGCAGCAAAGACTTAACATCAAGAGGCAAATCAAATCTGACATTATCAGTGGCTGAATGCTGACATTCTGAACACAGAGGGGATTCAGATTCCAGATTTTCCAGGATTGAGTTTCACTCCCTAGCGAGATACAGGTCCCCACCACTGTAGCTCCCAGCCCCCCAACAAATTCTGGGTGGGTGAGATAAAGTCCAAGATTAACTATGGTTCAGAGAAAGTCTTTAATAAGTTAAAACACACTGCGGGGCTGTGTGTTTGTGACAAGGACACAGTGTCTTTAAACGATCCCTTCTCCTTCCCTACTGCACAGTATTGCTCTCTGCCTAAATGAACATGCTGTACACAAACACACCCATGTTGTATCAGCAATAGTACATGCCGGATCACATCACAGGGAACTAATCAAACGCGCCCCAGAATCTTTCCTGGAAGATCTGGAAGTGTTAGTCTTGGAAGTTAGGTTATGGTCAGTTAGGCTGGGCTAAAAAGACACTAGGCATAACAAAGCGTCACTGGCTTTCCACTGTGTCTGAAAACCTGCCATTTGCCTTCATCAGGAAAGTGCACTGACCTAGAGGCCTGGACTAGGAGGTGACCAAAGGGCTCTGCTCAGTAGTGAGTGACCTTGCCAGGAAACAGGGGGCCCAGCCCAGCTTTTAGATGCATGCTTGGCTTTCTCCAGTGGAGCAAGACGTGTAAATCCTGGGCTGTGAAAATCACTGACAGTATCTCTGGGTGAAATGGGACTAAATAATAGTGCTCCTGAGAAAACAAGAGAACCACTCATCCCAGCCCAAATTGCAACATCCACCCACCCACCCACAGCTAAAAGGATTCAGCTACCATTCAGAAGATTAAGGAGAAGGCTTAGCCCTGTCTATGGGCTGGGAAGTAGATGTACCACCCCAGAAAGGAATTTTGCTTCCCTGCTGCTCTGATGGGTGGGGAGAGAAGAGGTAAATAGGAACCATCCCTCTCAACTTCCAAACCTACCTACGCATGAAAAATGACCCACATGCACAACACCTGTGTTTTGCTGCACGTCACACCATCATTTACAGACTCTTCTGGTTCTTAACCATAAACGCTGCTGGGCAAGGTGACGCATTTCTTTTTCACAGGTCAGGGAAGAACCAGTAACACCCAGAGGGCTGAAAAAAAAATTCGGTCACGAATGAGCAGTGAATCCTCCCAAATGAAAATAGCAGCATATTTCCCACCCATTTGGAACCTAGGTTAGGACAAAAGTTCTAAGATGTAGCATCACCGACATCTATAGAAGCGCAAGGTGTTATCGCATCAGACCTATTTGCCCTGCTCATGTTCACCATCAGCTCTGCTGAGCTGGCTTTTTAAAACCGGAATCTGAAACATATTCGCTTTCTCCAAGCGAACACCGAACTCTCTTTGTCACACATGGAACTGCCCTCTTCGAAGGCCTGATTACTCCCTTCCAGGATTTCTTTTCTCCTATCCACTATTCTCCCATACACATTCTTCAGTCACACAGTGCAGTGCTTTAACAAACAAAGCCAACCCGACACGCAGACAGCAGTTCCATGACTCCACAAAAATGAGAAATATTCACTCAAAGGGCCTCAAGGCCTCATCTCTTCAGTAATGATTCCCTCTCAAACTCAAATGAGCAGTCGCCCACTGCCTCCCCTTACCTCTAGTCTATACATAGGGCATCTGATTTTCGGTTTTAACTAACACCAACAAAACACTCTGACACACACACACACACACACGAGAGAAAAATAATTGCTTATCTAACAAATACCGGGTAAACCCCAGACCTAGTTACTGGTATCTAAGGGCTTATCGACACAAAGCAGTAATGCTGACTATGGAGGTGTGATTTCTAAAGCACATCACTGTGTTGTGCTTTAATAGGTCTGTGTAGACCAGAGGTTCTCAAACTGGACCCTTAAGGGGTCCTGAGGTTATTACCTGGGGGGGTCATGAGCCATCAGCCTCCACCCCCAAATTCCCTATCTATGCTCTATCTCCCTAAGTAGATTTACTGGGGCAATGCAAGACTTATGAGCAATGCTCCACACACACTTTGGGGTGTGCACTAGGGGTACGACTACAAAGCAAAAAAGAAACCCCCCATGGCAGCGAGTCTCAGAGCCTGGTTCTACACTATGGCACTAAAAATAGCCCTGGTAGATGTATTCATGGATTCATGGTAGATGTATCCCACAGTATTCTTGCCAGCAAGTTAAAGAAGTATGGGCCGGATGAATGGACTATAAGGTGGATAGAAAGCTGGCTAGATCATCGGGCTCAATGGGTAGTGATCAATGGCTCCATGTCTAGTTGGCAGCCAGTATCAAGCGGAGTGCCCCAAGGGTCGGTCCTGGGGCCGGTTTTGTTCAATATCTTCATTAATGATCTGGAGGATGGCGTGGATTGCACCCTTAGCAAGTTTGCAGATGACACTAAACTGGGAGGAGTGGTAGATATACTGGAGGGTAGGGATAGGATACAGAGGGACCTTGACAAATTAGAGGATTGGGCCAAAAGAAATCTGATGAGGTTCAACAAGGACAAGTGCAGAGTCCTGCACTTAGGACGGAAGAATCCCATGCACTGTTACAGACTAGGGACCGAGTGGCTAGGCAGCAGTTCTGCAGAAAAGGACCTGAGGGTTACAGTGGATGAGAAGCTGGATATGAGTCAACAATGTGTCCTTGTTGCCAAGAAGGCTAACGGCATTTTGGGCTGTATAAGTTGGGGCATTGCCAGCAGATCGAGGGACGTGATCGTTCCCCTCTATTCGGCATTGGTGAGGCCTCATCTGGAGTACTGTGTCCAGTTTTGGGCCCCACACTACAAGAAGGATGTGGAAAAATGGGGAAGAGTCCAGCAGAGGGCAACAAAGATGATTCCCTAATGCTGGAGCGCATGACTTATGAGGAGAAGCTGAGGGAACTGGGATTGTTTAGTCTGCAGAAGAGAAGAATGAGGGGGGATTTGATAGCTGCTTTCAACTACCTGAAAGGGGGTTCCAAAGAGGATGGATCTAGACTGTTCTCAGTGGTAGCAGATGACAGAACAAGGAGTAATGGTCTCAAGTTGCAGTGGGGGAAGTTTAGATTGGATATTAGGAAAAACTTTTTCACTAGGAGGGTGGTGAAGCACTGGAATGGGTTACCTCAGGGAGGTGATGGAATCTCCATCCTTAGAGGTTTTTAAGGTCAGGCTTGACAAAGCCCTGGCTGGGGTGATTTAGTTGGGGATTGGTCCTGCTTTGAGCAGGGGGTTGGACTAGATACCTCCTGAGGTCCCTTCCAACCCTGATATTCTAGGATTCTATGGCTCAGGCTGCATCTCGGGCTCTGAAGCCTGGAGTGGGCTAGGTTCCAGAGCACGAGCCCAAACATCTCCATTGCTATTTGTAATGCTGTAGTGCAAGCCCAAGTCTGTAGACCCAGGCTCCGGCGCTCACTGCCATGGATTATTTTGCCATGTAGATGTACCCTAAAGGGCTCCACATTTGGACGTGACAGAAGCACTTGAAAATATTTTCAGCATCCAGCAACTTTTAGGGTTGGGCAATGACTCAAACGAGTGTTAAAAATCGAACAGTTGGCAGAAAGTTTGACCCCTCTCCACTCTGTCCTTTCAGATGGAGGAACCACAGTGTATCAGCTGTCTCTCCCACAGGACTGCAGTCCAGACTTAACTGCTTCAGACAGGTATTTTGCACGGTCTGGTCTCGGGGTCAGGTGGAGGATTGAGCCAAAGGCAGGAGGGCAAAGGAGGAAGCCAGCATTGTAGAATGAACACAGAGCAGTCATCAGATGAACACTTCGGAGGGCCCACACTGACAGCCAATGAACAGGCAGACGGTGCTTTGCCACAGGGGAAGGGGATTAGACACTCAGAGCTCTTCTCAGACAGGCTGCTCCCATAGAACTCACCAAGGAGCAAAAGCCATTCATGTATTTTTAGTCAAAGGAGGAAAAAGGGAAGAGACGTTAAGCTTTAAAAATGAAATTCTATGGGAACAAAAAAGGGTGAGCTGAAGTGTTTTCATGGTTTTTTTCCCTTTTCCTTTTAGAAAACAGCTGGGGGCCATGGGAAACACAATCACTGCCCTGCACAGCTGGAAGAAGATGCCTAAGGGATAGCTAATAATCACTCCAAGAGGCCTCAACTGCTCCTGCATCACAGGCCAGGCAGCAGGGCTGCAAAGCTCTAGAGGTCATGTTGGTGGCTCCACAGAGAGGTGGCCATCAGAGACTGACCAATTGTGAGATCGTTCTGGAACAGAGTGGATCCTGAGGATGCTGCCTTGGCAACAGAGGTGTAGCAGGTAGACAGCAGCACCAGCTACTTTCCTCATCTAGCAGTTAAGGCTTAATCCTGGGCCTGGGAGTTTTTCCATGGATTTGGATGGGAGTAGGGTCAGTGCACAGAGGTGGGTTGGAGAAGTGCCTGCGTCTGCATCCTCCCCGAACTGAACGCCATGGGATAAAACAGAGAGACCATTCCAAGCACAAGGTATCCAACAGGGAGAAACTTGGATGGGACTAACCCTCCAGGAACAAAGGGGACCCTCCACTATATGTGGTCATATCAAATGCCATGAAGCTGAAACCATTAAACTCATCTCACCCAGGCGTTCCAGAACAAGGCAATATGCCATTTTAGCCACTCAGAGGGTTCTGGGAAGAAGCTTTAAAAAATGTCATTTATTATATATAAACACACATTTTCTGAATAACTTCTTGGAGCCCACATTAGTTCAATTTTGTTCCATAATTTCAAATATGGATCGGAAAAATGCGTGTTTAGAGTGAAACTTCCCTCGCCCAACCACACAATGAGAGTTCCTGGTGGATTCTCCATCCTTTGAAGCTTTTAAAACAAGATTGGATGTCTTTTGAAAGATGCGTTCTAGCTCAACCTCAAGTTACAGGCTTGATGCAGGATTTCCTGGGTGAAATTCTATGGCGTGTGTTACGTAGTGGTCCCACTAGGTCTTAAAACCTATGAGACTGTGTGTGACATGATTTCTTTGTTGACAACGGGTCGTGTCATAAACACACAGTTAGAACTCCATTGCAGAATCCAGGGAGGGCAGAAGCTGGCTGGGGGTGGCAGTCTTATTGAAGAAACATACTGGGCCTCTTCAGTGGCAAGACAAAAAGAAAGTCACAGGCAGAGCAACTGGAGCTTCCATCGTGGAAGAATCTTGCAAGAGAAGTCCCAGAACTGGATCAAAGAATATGAACTGGACAGTTCCTAGCCTAGTGGAAAGGTTATTGCAATAATTGTCTGTGTAAGAGGATGGGGGATAAAGGATTACATAGGTGAAAATGAAGAGGTGGGAAACAGAAGAACTTCTGTAATGGGGAAACAGTATCTCAAAGCAGGTATTTAAATGGAATAAGAAGTTAGCCAAAACTTTTATGGAGTGTTATAAAACCCTAGGGCTGTGAGCTAGTGTAAGAACAGACCAGCTGCACAATAATGCTGGAAAGGGTGTGTGTGTGTAAATTGTACGAAGATTTTTTATTTTTCAAAATTTGAAACGTTTTGACCAGCTCTGTAGGTGGTCAAAAAGAAAATAAAAAATCTGCACAAGTTGTGTCTAAATTTTTCCTTCTTTATTTTTTTGAATTTCATAATGTCCAAATTTGAAATTGTCAAAGCTTCAGACTAGAAAAATTTCAACCACCTCTACCAAACAACAGGTCAGTCACGGGTTGGGTCTCTGGCCTGAGCTATGCAGGAGGTCAGGGCATAATGGGCCTGTCCTAAGGCGCTGCACAAACAGAAGGAAAAAGACTCCCTTGTGCACATCAGATTCTTTGTGGCAGATCCTCATTTAGTGTAAATTGGCAGAGTGCCACTGTTGTTCCTGTGTCTTGTTGTCCAGTAGGGAACAATTTCTACTTGCCATGGGACACCTCTCCAAGTCAAATGCGAGAGGAAAAAGAAATTCAGAAATATGATGTAGCCGCTGTCCAAACAGTTCAATTTAAACTTCACCTAGAGAGTAAAGGAACCTAGATGCAGCCCCTAACCTGCACCGTGAATGCAGCCAGCCTGTCAAGGGGACAAATAATGACTTTTCTCATTAAGGTTGCCAAGACAACATATTTTCAGGTTTTAGAGTGGTAGCCGTGTTAGTCTGTATCAGCAAAAACGAGGAGTCCTTGTGGCACCTTAGAGACTAACAAATTTATTTGGGCATAAGCTTTCGTGTAGGATTCTAGGTCACCGCAGAAGTACGAAAGCTTATGCCCAAATAAATTTGTTAGTCTCTAAGGTGCCACAAGGACTCTGCATTGTTTTAACATATTTTCAGTGTACCACAAGGAGAGCATTTGCCAGCACAACAGCCTGTTGCTAAGTAATTATCTGTAAATTACAGTATTGTGCAGATTAGGTTTAACTGCTGTCTTCTGATCTCTATTCAATAGGTGATCACTCTATTTGGAAGCGTAGTTGCTGGGATCCAGGCAGGTTTCCCAACTGACATAGGGATGCTGACAGTACTTGTCATCTTCTGCTACCCAAAAAAAAAAAAAAAAAAGGTAGAAAAATATCTAACTCGTGGGCAGATTAATGGGGAATGGCAGGTGTACAGTCCGCTGACCTAGAGAGAATTTCAGCCTCTCTCCTCAATACTGTAGGTATGCACAGCTCAGTTTGCACTTTGGAGGGCCTGCAGCCCTTAGAGAGCATTAAAATGGAGTTGACACACAGAAGATATAATGAGTGTATGGTATCTGGGTTGCAACAGGACTGTCTAAACACTCCCTGCTCAGAGTTTCCTCTGGCTTCCTGGATAATGGAGGAGACCCTTCCACTGGGTGTCCTGTCCCAATGGAAGCTGGGTGTCCTGTCCCAATGCCCAAGGGCTCTTTAGAAAAATCAATCATTAGCACAAGCACCCTCAAGACTGTGTGACACATACCAAAAGCTACAGCATACTCCCGCAATAGCTTTGCATTGAGATGCAAAGTCCATACTGAAGACTGGTGGCACCTTCCTCGCTAATAAGAGGGAGGACTAAACAAATGAATTAGAGCTATACTCAGTGGGTTGCAGTTTCCCCACTATGGCATGTGGGGACAATGTGGATTTAATTTAGACTAAAGCATGTACACTGAGGAGGACTATAAGCCTTCTGTGCAAATGCTCATGTCAAAAATAACCTGAACTTCATCAACATTGTTGCTTTATGCTGTTAAACAGATGGCATGTCTCACCCCGGAGGTGGCTGCATTTCAGCAGCAGAGGAAGCAATCCCACCTATACACACCCACAGTGTGGGTTATGTATCAGCTTGTGAAGCACCAGAGAATTCTGTCAAATGAACCATGTTCTGTATTGGAGACCCTTGGACGGCAGGCACACTAGGGGAAGAGCAGTAGTATTAGAAGTGTGTAAATCAGCAATAATACCCATGGGATAAAACATTGAGAAGCTCACTGAGTAGAGAATCCATGACTTTATGACATGTTTTATTCCCTTCTTTTCTGTGCCATCGAGGAGAGCAGTAATTTGCCAGCACGGAAAGTCTGCCTCTTGAATGGCATTATGGAGGACAGCTGGAGAGGCAAACAAGTAGATCGGTTTGCCAAATAAATCAGCTTCAAGACTTTTCCTGCACAAATGAATCGGGCTTGCTGGGTATCATGTGTCATATTAAATATCATAAAACATGCTTATTGGAAAAACAAATCCTTTGGTTTTCTTGAATCCATCTATCATGGCTAATCCCAGCAGGGGTTTTCTAAGGCTTTAGCAGCACACAGCTTCAGAGATCACAAAGGGATGGGGGAAGAAAACAGAGTGAAGAAGATAATGAATTGAACAAGTGTTTTAGAGGAAGCTTGTATCACCAGATCGGCATCTGCACCCAACTCACCCAGCCCCAATGGCCTTTCCTGTTTTGCAACCTCCTTCCTGACGAGGAAAAGGATGATTGGTGGGGAATGCACTGGACTGAGGCACAAATTCCATGCTCCGGTCCCAACTCTGTCACAGACACCTGGTGTGACTTTGGCCACTTACTCTCTCTCCGCCTCACTGCCCCATATGTAAAATGGGGATAATAAAGCTCCCTTTTCCCCCACCCTTTACCTGCCTTGTCTATTTAGACTGTAAACTCTCCCTTAACTATGTGTTTATACGGCACTCTGCACCATCAGGCCCTGATGTGGATTGGGACCTCTAGCAGCTACTGCAGTCATACTAATACAGGCAGTCCTCGGACTTACGACACAATTGGTTCCTGAGAACCGCGTCATAAGTTGAAAACGTTGTACCTTGAATCCCATAGGAAGACTATGGGATCGAGCGTCGTAAAGTCAGAACGGGACGTCAATTTACAAATAAGAGATCCAGATGATCTACTGTCCAACGCAAGAACTGCAATAGCACTAAAACCTCCACTTCTAGGCTGGGTGAAACCTAGCTGTACATGGCAAGTGCTCTCACACATACTACATCAGCTTATTCCCTTTCACTGGTTGAACTCTGCAATTGACGCGAATTTTATTCTCCCAGACGGGCACTTCAGAGAAAGAGGCACTTGTCATTTTACTCCTCTTCCCAGACTCCTAAGGAAAGATCAGCAGCATGCAAGCTGGATGGACTTGTGAGCATATGCAACTGTATCAAATCAGCACCCATAACAGATTCAGGGCTGTTTGTCAGTGAGTCACTTAGCCCAGGCCCTGGGATTTCAAGATGGACAGAGCCATCAGTTAGGTCAGGGCTGAGACAGAATCCAAAACTGATCAGTAGCACATTTTAAACAAGTGAGATGTTATATGATTAAAATATGACCATGTAGATCATTGTTGCTACCACTGTTACGCAATTGCAACAAATCTTGTACAAACTATGTCATGTAGGGTGTGAATGGAAAAGTTAGGGTTTACTGAATGTGATTATCCAATTTGTATTCATGTATCATTTTTGTATCTGGAGTTATGAATATTGACTATGTACCTGTATTTCAAATGTGTTTGCTCCTGGGTAACACCCACAAGGTATTTACATCCAGTCTAGCCAGCATATTATGTTGGGAATGTTTAAGCTGACGGCCCATCAACGAACACAATGGCCCATGGAAGAAGCCTATCCCCACCTAATGAACTTTCCGGATGGACGTTCTAGTTAGAATATGGGTAATGGCCCCTGCTATGACACATCGAAGCATGCAAGGGCATGTGACTAGATCATGTGGTACTAAACTCCATCTTGTGCCTGTACTTTTCCACAAACTATGTTGAGGGCTTTTTTGGGACAATGAAGTTTCCCTCCTCGTGGCAGAAGCTATAAAAGGTCCTGGAAACATCTCCATTTTGCCTCTTTCCTGCTCAAACCTCTGGATTATGGATTTATACCAATGGGAGAATTCTAACCAAGGGACGGAGGTCCTTCCAATGACTTGCAAGCAACCAGAGACTTGACTTAAGCCAGCAGTTTATTCCATCTCTGTTCCAAAGCTGATCCAAGAACTATGCAATTACTGTATGTATTTGATTCCTTTAACCAATTTTAACTCTCACCTTTCTTTCTTTCTTTCTTTCTATAAATAAACCTTTAGATTTTAGATACTAAAGGATTGGCAACAGCGTGATTTCTGGGTAAGATCTGAGTTATGTATTGACCTGGGCGTGTAGCTGGTCCTTTGGGATCAGAAGAACCCTTTGGTTTGATGAAATTGGTTTTAAATAACCACTCATCTTTAAGTCTAGTGTCTGGGTGTTGAATCCAGGACTGGAATACCTAAGGAGGCTGCATTTCTCTCTTCTTGTTAGCCAGTGTGGTGAGACAGAAGTTTACTTTTGTTGCTGGTTCGGTACATCTTATGGAAGAATAACCACCAGTTTTGGGCTGGTCAGCAGCTTGTCCTGAATTTGGTATTCTCCGTTGTGACCCACTGAGGCATGGTGACAACAAGGAATGAGGAGGACCAGATATTTCATACCACAGCTTTGTTTTTCTCTCTACCACTCCAGAAAAATAAATGGAAAGTCGCAGCAGCCTTTATTTTGCTAGTATAAAGTGAATACCTTGCATACTTGAGAATGAGAGCTTAAGAGGCATCCATTCAACAGAAACTGTCCTGTTTTCACATTTAAATGCAACTTTAAAAATACGAATTAAATTTTGCCTTCAACTCTGTTATTCACAATTCCCTTTCTACAGTTATATTTCTTTGCTTACCAATCATGTCATTTTCCATTTGGCAAGGTCTGACTTATTCTGACCACTCCCATACCAAACACATGTTAGAAATTAGCTGGACTGCATGGGCGTAGCTTGGGGGCAGGGGGCATTGCCCCCTGAAACTGCAAGCCTTGGGCAGGTGTAGAATTTGCCCCTCCCCTCACATGCAGCCCCATTGACCTGACTGGAGCTGTCCCCCTCCCTCCAAATATAGAAGTCAAAGTCCACCTAGTGCAATGGTCTTCTTTTTGTGTGGTTTAACTTTTATTTACATAACACTTTGCCCTATTGATCTCTCATATTTTTGACCTCCAGCATAAATCACGAACATCAGAAAAGCTCTAAAAACACCAGTGCACTAGTTCTGCTGCTGAAGAAGCCGTAGAGGGGGCAGAAGAGATTAGTAAACATTTTGAAGAGTGGTGGATTTACAATAAAAACGAATTCTCCAGAACCTGCACAATTTTCCACAATCAGGTTGTTTACAGTTCTAAAATAAATGTATTAGGCCTCAAATCTGACCTAAAAGCCTTTGCTTTGACACAATTGTTGGAGAAATTTTTCCAAAATGAGATTTTTTTCCCCCCTCCCAGCTCTTTCAGTGTCACTTTTCTGCCACAGTTGAGTTTTCCCCTTGTATATACCAGAAAAGGGCTAAGAGTATGTCCATCGTGAATCAGACACCTGCAAAGGCTCTGGTACAGCAAGCAGCTTGCTAAAGTTGTTAGGGTTTTCTTTTTTTTTGGGGGGGGATGATGAATGTCTGCAGACACCACCAAACTGTTTGCCACTGCTGAAACAAGGTGGCCTTCGTCTCTAAGTAGGGTTGCTAGGCGTCCGGTTTTCGACCGGAATGCCCGGTTGAAAAGGGACCCCGGCAGCTCCGATCAGCACCCTCTGGCTCCTAGGCACAGGGGCAGCCACGGGAGCTCTGTGTACTGCCCCCACTCCGAGCGCCGGCTCCGCAGCGCCCATTGGCCGGGAACTGCAACCAATGGGAGCTGCGGGGACAGTGCCTAGAAGCAGGGGCAGCGCATGGAGCTACGTGGCCGGCCCTGCGCCTAGGAGCCAGAGGACATGTCACCGCTTCCAGGAGCCGCCTGAGGTAAGCACTGCCTGGAGCCCACACCCCGAACCTGCTCCCGCACCCCAACCTATTGCTCCAGCACTGAGCCCCCTCCCGCACCCAAACTCCCTCCCAGAACCTGCACCCTGCATCCCCTCCCACACCCCAACCCCCTGCCCCAGCCCTGAGCCCCTTCCTGTACCCCAAACCCCTCATCCCTGGCCCTACCCCAGAGCCTGCACCCCCAGCCAGAGGCCTCCCCCCACCGCACCCCAACCCTCTGCCCCAGCCCCGTGAAAATGAGTGATTGAGAGAGGGTGGGGGAGAACGAGCGACAGAGGGAGGGAGGATGGCGTGAGCATGGGGTGGGGCCTCGTAGAAGGGGTGGGGCCTCAGGGCAGAGGTAGGGCATGGGTATTCAGTTTTCGGCAAATAGAAAGTTGGCAACCCTATCTCTCAGACAAGTAGGACAGGCTTGGTAATGGACTTCTTACAGAAGGCAGTAACCTGTCATGGGGTGAAGAGCAAAGGGAGATGCCTGAGCCAATGCCAACAGAGGTGATGGTTATATAGTTGGTGGCAAAGGCTCAGAGTGGGGCCTATTCCAACTACAGCCTGAGCAGATAATTAAACTATTAAAATAATTAACTGTAGTGGGCTATGGACTCCTGTAGTTAGATGGGAACTCCCAGGAGACCTGCACATCCATGAGAGCCGGGAAGATGCTGCATTTCCAGTGGGAGCCCCTGGGTAAGGCTTGTCAGAGCTACCACTCTTCTAGCAATGGAGGGCTGAATGGAACCATCGGTGCTGTTCCTTAGTCAGCCAGACACAAAGCACTTCTAACCCTCTGCCTTGCTCTTCCAACTCCCATCGGAGGATCCCAAAGTGCTTTCTCAGCATGAAACCATTAAGCCACAATGGCCCTGTGAGCTCTGCAGAAGCTGTAAGCCACATTTTAAAGGTGGAAAAATAAAGGCAGAGACCTCAAGGCCAAAGTCTTCATAAAAGCATCTGTCTTGAGACACCTAGGGTTTTCAGAGGGGTTGAGAATCCACAACTCCAATCAAGCGGTGATGAAACCCTGGGTGCGCAGCCGCCAAAAATGGAGGCACCCCAAATGAGTGCATCCTGGGCACACCGTGGGTCAGTGGCAGCAGAAGCAGGACTAGAGCTCAGCTCTCCCCCAACTTCAAGTCCATGACCCCTCCCAGCAAGCATGACCACCCCCAGCATGTCCTGAGCACCTCCCTGAACCCACAAACTGGCCCTGCTGTTCTCAGGTCTGAGCCACAGCCAGTTCAAAAGTCCTGCTAATGCAACGTTACGGCAGAACACACAAGGGTAGCACACCCCAGTGCCCCAGTGCAGTGGGGCACAGATACAGCGTCTCTCCGCAAGAACACAGTCTCTCTGCCCAGAGGAAGACCAAAAATAGACAGTGACTCCGTTCTCCCCTCTCAGCCTCTCTCCAAAGCAAAACACTTCCCAGGATGCCACATCATGGTATTTCAGCCAAGCCCAGGCCAACCAAAATGAACCCCAGGACCAGAGCCAGATGAAAAAAAATCTTTTTCCCCTTACAGGAAATGTTGACTCTTCATTGAAAACCCAAAACTGAAACATTGTTTGGCTTATAGCTGAATATTTATTTTTGGGGGGTGGAGGAGTTGGGGGAATTTTCAGATTAAAAATCAGAAATTTGAGGATAGCAGCCATTTTCTGTGACAATTTTCAGATAGTTGAAAACACAATTTTCCACCAAAAAAAAAATATATGTTTTGATGGGAAAATGTTGACCAGCCCTACCCTAGGACGTGCTCAGTGGGATCACAAACCACCTTGCAGATTTTACATTGAAAATGGACACCAAAACAACTCTCTCAAATTCCCAGACAGAAACAGTGACTTGTTTTTCAGAGTGTCCTACATTTGCTAAATACTACTCTATCTCAATCCCTCTGTCCACTGGGTAGAATTACTAAGGCTTACACATGGAGATAAATATCATTCAACTAAAATTAGGATAACACTTATCACAATAGGGATTTTCCGAATCATTCAGCATTGGCTTAACTGCTCCTCTTGACAGAAATGGGAGCTTTAGCTTTGACATCAATGGGGAGAAGAGACAGGCCAACACTGTGCATTTTTGAAATCCCCTCTTTAATATTTAGCATATTAAAGATTTCAAGACAGAGGAAAGTTATGGCTGAAAGTTTTGCTTCTTGCTCCCCTAAAACTGGGACCACAACTGCGACATCAAGGTTACCTGAGGAGCCTACATAGGATTAGGTGCTTTACCACATGCATTCTTGCGCTATTAGTCAAGCAAAGAGCAAGAATAGAATGTTGGCCTAGGACTCCCTGGCCGAGATTCTCATCTTTCTCAAAAGCATAGGGATCCTCCACTAGCGTTCTCTATGATACCTTCCCTGCAACTCCAGGCATCGGGCAATGGTGAGTCTGGGTGCTTTCCATTTTATGTTTCTAAGCACTTGGCTACCTACAAGGATCTCCTCTTTCCCCATTGCACCCTCGGTATTTCCCAGGAGCAGAAGCAAACAGACAGGGGAGGAAGGAGTGAGATTTCTATCCTCATTCCTAGAAGCACTGCACCCGGAAAGTGAGATTTCTGGAGCCAACCCTATGATGAATATCTAGATGGAGCAGATTCTCAAAACCAGACAGTCTCACGAACCTGTGTACAGGCCCATTCCCCAAAGTGCTTAGTAATATTGATCCCCAAGGTCTTCTCCAACACAGAGCCAACAGGCTTCATCAAGAAGGAATGTTCCTACCTGGGCAGCACCGCCTCCCATAAGCTACTCTCACAAGCACTGACTAAGTCACAGAACAGCGTCCATTATAAAGGGCCTCAGACTCCTCCTCTTCCCAGAAGTCTTTGCTCAGAGTTCGACAAGTGAGCCTGCCTTCCCCCACTCAGGGTGGGGGTGCTAGCCTGCTCTGCCTCAACCTCCCAAGTCCATCCTCTAGGCAAGGACAAATCTCCCATGGCCCATTTCCTCCGACCACTAAAGCTTAATAGTAATGAGTTAAAAGCGCAGCCCTGAGCCACTCTGCTCTCCTGGCCTTAACGAACAAACAGGGAGCATCAATCCAGCTTCCTAGGAAGCATGGTCTGTCCTGCCCTAAGACTGCTCCCTCCTCCCCAGTGGCAGCTCATTCTGGCACAAATTGCATTCAGGACTGTGAGGCCAGCTGGGTCAGAAGAAGATAAAATGCTGCCTAGCAGATCCCTGAACATCCCTTAACACCATCAAGCCAGGAAGCCCTCCCGGTCTCAGCACAGGAGTCTCTGAGTTGCTGACACTTACCCATGAAGTAGCTCTTCACTTTCAGGTATCCTACAATCAGCCGGAGGACAGAAAGCTTATCGAGCCTGGCCTGGACATCCTCAGGGAAGGGCAGCAAGCTCGTCAGTTTGTTCAGCTCCTGATTGAGGCGGTCCCGGTGCCGCTTGGAGGGGTTTGACAGTACGCCCTCGGGAGGTGGTGGCTTCGGGCTAACAGAGGGAAAAAAAAATGAAAATAAGAAGGGAACTATCAGCGTAAACCTGGCACAAGTCACATCCTCCTCTGCTAGGCCCTTCCCAAACTCCATCTGTGCACCACTGTAATCTTAATCATCATCAAATAGTCGCTTGCATGTTCTTTGTCCACTTGTTTAAGAGAACCCCAAGAAAACAGCATCTAGCAAGAGAAAGGCAGCATTAGCCAGTGGCTTGACCCAAGAGCCCTACCTGAGTTCTATTCCTGGCTCTGCCACTGAGCCTTTCTTAGACCTTGGGTAAGTCACTTTAAAAAAAAACAAGAAAACTGGCAGGTTGTTTTCAATGGTGGGTTACAGGCATGCAGCCGCATGTCATTAAAGAGGTCTAGGTGGGCACCAGCATGGGTGGTGAAGGGACCAATCTCCCAAAGACAGGCTTCAGGAAGACTCCCCATTGAAGATGACATGGTCATCACCTGCTCACTATAGTCACCAAGAACAAGCAGAATGACCAGAGGCACTTGCATTTGAACTCCACGTGAGCTCTGTTCATATCAAAGCTCACTCAGCGACTGTTAGTCACACTAGAAGGAAATCCTGTACTCGGGAGCTGGAGAGCTGCGCTTAGAAAATTAACACCCTTTCCTTAATACCCTTCCACTTCTTTCCCAGGAAGCGATGGGAGAGAGCCACAAAGATGCATACAAGGCTATTCAGCACCTGATACTGCATTATGTGATCCAGCTATCCATGCTCAATAGCAGCTCTCACCCCAAGACATCCACGCTGAAGCGGCACTTGTGCAGCAAGGTGCTACTCAGTATGAGAAGAAGTATTATGGTCAGAGTATTGCCCAGTGTTTTCAGCTCACACGATGTGATTTTTAAGCCAGAGGTTCTTTTTATTTGCCTTCAGGTTTCTGAATGTCTAGGGTACACTCAGGTCATGTCTTTAAGCTAGCACAATGGGGTGCTGATCCATGACGGAGGCACCTACATGACACCACACTACAAATAAAGAAGAAGAACCCGGAGAGCTGAGATTCTCACCTAATCACCTGCCTCCAGGAGCTGGTACTTTGAGAAACTTATCAAATATTATGTAGAAACGTATCAAATATCATGAACATAGGCAACATTGCAATCTGGCCCATATTTGTTACCTGACACACTGAGGATGAAATCCTGGCCCCAGTGGTGCCACTGGGAGTTTCACTATTGACTTAAGTGGGGCTCAGCTTGAGTTTCCCCTACTGGCTAATGAACTTAGTCTTCTTTTGAAAGGAAGAAGAGACCAGCTGGAGACATGTGATAGATTCAAGTATCAGAGGGGTAGCCGTGTTAGTCTGGATCTGTAAAAGCAGCAAAGAATCCTGTGGCACCTTATAGACTAACAGAGGTTTTGCAGCATGAGCTTTCGTGGGTGAATCCGAAGAAGTGGGTATTCACCCACGAAAGCTCATGCTGCAAAACCTCTGTTAGTCTATAAGGTGCCACAGGATTCTTTGCTGCTTTTACAGATCCAGACTAACACGGCTACCCCTCTGATACTTGACACTATGCAAGGCACTGCATTTAGCCGTATGGAGTGGAAATCCATCAACCTCATGAAGAAACTTGCACAAATACAGACAGATATCATCTTCCTTTCCAAATGCAAACGGATGGACATCATACCAAATGGACTAAAGGTAAAAAATCCACTGCTATCTACATACCACACAGACCACAGTGAGAGATTATGCCATACTCTATCAAAGAAACTGAGGAACCACCTGATCAGCATCCTATACAACAAACAGGAAAACATCAAAAAAGAGCTCTCCAACCTGGAGACTCTCATTAATAACCAAACTTCCATACAAACGGACTTCACTAAAATAAGACAGGAGATCTACATTACTCACTTCACCTCTCTACAAAGGAAAAAGGACTGTAAGCTGTCAAAACTCCTACCTGCTACGTGGGGCCACAACCGTGGTACCCCTAACCCACCCAGCAATATCGTCAATCTATCCAACCACACACTCAGCCCAGATGAAAAGTCTGTCCTATCTCGGGGACTCTCTTTCTGCCCTGCCACCCCCACCAACATGATACAGTTCTGCGGTGACCTGGAAGCCTACTTTCGCCGTCTCCGACTCAAAGAATACTTTCAGGACAACACTGAACATCGCACCGATACACAGTTACCCTCCCACCAACAGCACAAGAAGAAGAACTCCACATGGACTCCCCCTGAGGGTCGAAATGACAGTCTGGACCTATACATCGAATGCTTCCGCCGACGTGCACAGGCAGAAATTGTGGAAAAACAACATCGCTTGCCTCATAACCTAAGTCGTGCAGAACGCAATGCCATCCACAGCCTCAGAAACCATCCTGACATTATAATCAAAGAGGCTGATAAAGGAGGTGCTGTAGTCATCATGAACAGGTCTGACTACCAAAAGGAGGCCGCCAGACAACTCTCCAATACCAAATTCTACAGGCCACTTCCCTCAGATCCCACTGAGGAATACACTAAGAAACTGCATCATCTACTCAGGACACTCCCTACACTAACACCGGAACAAATCAACATACCCTTAGAGCCCCGACCAGGGTTATTCTATCTACTACCCAAGATCCACAAACCCGGAAATCCTGGACGCCCCATCATCTCGGGCATTGGCACTCTCACTGAAGGACTGTCTGGATATGTGGACTCTCTACTCAGACCCTATGCCACCAGCACTCCCAGCTATCTCCGTGACACCACTGATTTCCTGAGGAAACTACAAAGCATTGGTGACCTTCCAGAAAACACCATCCTAGCCACCATGGATGTAGAGGCTCTCTACACAAACATCCCACACACAGATGGAATACAAGCTGTCAGGAACAGTATCCCTGATGATGCCACAGCACAACTGGTTGCTGAGCTCTGTGCCTTTATCCTCACACACAACTATTTCAAATTTGATGACAATATGTATCTCCAGATCAGTGGCACCGCTATGGGCACCCGCATGGCCCCACAATATGCCAATATTTTTATGGCCGACCTGGAACAACGCTTCCTCAGCTCCCGTCCACTCACGCCCCTTCTCTACCTACGCTACATTGATGACATCTTCATTATCTGGACCCATGGGAAGGAGACTCTGGAAAAATTCCACCAAGATTTCAACAGCTTCCACCCCACCATTAACCTCAGCCTGGACCAATCTACACGGGAGGTCCACTTTCTGGACACCACAGTACAAATAAGTGATGGTCACATTAATACCACCCTATACCGAAAACCTACCGACCGCTATGCCTACCTTCATGCCTCCAGCTTCCATCCCGGGCACACCACAAGATCCATTGTCTACAGCCAAGCACTGAGGTACAACCGCATCTGCTCTAACCCCTCAGACAGAGACCAACACCTACAAAATCTCCACCAAGCATTCTCAAAACTACAGTACCCGCACGAGGAAATAAGGAAACAGATCAACAGAGCCAGACGTGTACCCAGAAGCCTCCTACTGCAAGACAAACCCAAGAAAGAAACCAACAGGACTCCACTGGCCATCACATACAGTCCCCAGCTAAAACCCCTCCAACGCATCACCAGAGATCTACAACCCATCCTGGACAATGATCCCACACTTTCACAAACCTTGGGTGGCAGGCCAGTCCTCGCCCACAGACAACCTGCTAACCTGAAGCACATTCTCACCAGTAACTGCACACCGCACCAAAGTAACTCTAACTCAGGAACGAATCCATGCAACAAACCTCGATGCCAACTCTGCCCACATATCTACACCAGCGACACCATCACAGGACCTAACCAGATCAGCCACACCATCACTGGTTCATTCACCTGCACATCCACCAATGTAATATACGCCATCATATGCCAGCAATGCCCCTCTGCTATGTACATAGGCCAAACTGGACAGTCTCTAAGGAAAAGGATAAATGGACACAAATCAGATATTAGGAATGGCAATATACAAAAACCTGTAGGAGAACACTTCAACCTCCCTGGACACACAATAGCAGATGTTAGGGTCACCGTCCTGCAGCAAAAAAACTTCAGGACCAGACTCCAAAGAGAAACTGCTGAGCTTCAGTTCATCTGCAAATTTGACACCATCAGCTCAGGATTAAACAAAGACTATGAATGGCTTGCCAACTACAGAACCAGTTTCTCCTCCCTTGGTTTTCACACCTCTACTGCTAGAACAGGGCCTCACCCTCCCTGATTGAACTAAACTCGTTATCTCTAGCTTGCTTCTTGCTTGCATATATATACCTGCCCCTGGAGATTTCCACTACTTGCATCCGAAGAAGTGGGTATTCACCCACGAAAGCTCATGCTGCAAAACCTCTGTTAGTCTATAAGGTGCCACAGGATTCTTTGCTGCTTTTACAGATCCAGACTAACACGGCTACCCCTCTGATAC
>QXTE01000346.1:50854-64394 GCA_003942145.1 Platysternon megacephalum
CCGCCCCCAGCAGCTCCCATTGGCCACAGTTCCCCATTCCCGGCCAATGGGAACTGCTGGGGGCGGTGCCTGAAGCAACAGCCACACACACCCCTGCGCCCCTCCTCCCCCAGGTTCCAGCCAATTCCCGGCGCGGGGGCAGGGCAGGCAGGCAGCCGCCCTAGATAAATGTTGGGGGAGGGCGGGGGGGCCGTGAGGAGCTCGCGGGCCGCATGCGGCCCACGGGCCGCGTGTTTGAGACCCCTGCTGTTGAGTAATAGGAGGCTCCCCACTCTGTGCTACAACAAATATTTTCCCAATAGGGGGTGCTATCGGGCGATTATCAACTAGCATCATAAACTGAACCACATGTATCAGAAGGCAGAGCATGGCAGCTAAATGGGTCAGCTCTATGAATTTATTTACTTGTCGGAGCCATGACAAGACACAGCTATATTATATGTGTATGTTTTACAGTGCGAAACTCAGCAAACAAACACTGGGCTGCAGCCCAAAGCAAGTTTCTCCCACTGGAATTTATGATGGAACTGTCAACAAACCTAGCAACACCAACATAAACAGCAGGGGTGTTGCTGGAAATAAAACTGTTCTCTAACAGGGCAAAGACAACTGGATTTGTTATACACTATCACACTGCACCATTCTACTTACATTTGCTACAGTATTCCTCTACACTGGTGCGTCTCAAACTGGGGGTTGTGACCCCTCAGGGGGTTGCAAGGTTATTGCATGGGGGTCACGAGCTGTCAACGTCCACCCCAAATCCCACTTTGCCTCCAGCATTTCTGATAGTGTTAAATATTTAAAAAGTGTTTTTAATTTATAAGGGGGGGGTCGCACTCATTGTGCGAAAGGGGTCACCAATACAAATGAGAACCACTGCTCTACACTCAGCATGGGAAACACTGCAGGAAGCTTAACTATTGCAAGCTGGTGAACCTGCAACTGCAATAGTGCCTGTGCTGTAAATTAATAACATCAGTTAGGGTTTTCTCTTTGTGGCAGCAATGTATATTGCATAGTTAAACAAAGAAGTGAGAGGTAAGATAAGTAGATACATACTTATGGCTTTGTCTTGCGTATACAGTTTATTGGGATACCTATTAATAGCATTTCATATATTAATTATATTTACAAATGGTATTTAACCTATTCCCCACCCCCCAACAATTTGAATGAATTGATATTGGACCAAACAGCCCTGCTTTAACAAACTTAATTTCCCTTCCTACTGCACTTTGCCCCACCTATGCCTATCTGTCTTCCAGTCCTGGCACATTCTGAGGACTGCCAAGTACTCTGAATGCTCTGGGTCTGGGATATGGTCACGAGTAGAGTTAGTTGCAAAACTTTTGACAGAACAGTTTTCCATCAGAAAATGTGTCAATTTCAATGAATTTTTTTGATGGGAAAAAGTCAAAATGAATCATTCTGATAATGTCAAATTGTTTCATTTCAACTTTATTGTTTCAATGGATTTCATTACTACTTTTATATTATATTAAACTTAATTTTAATCTGATATGTATATAAAACATTTATATTATAATGTTTCAACACTAACCCAGTAGACATTTTGAAATGGTAAGTGCTTTGGAAATCTCAAGGAGATAGCAGGGGAAGCCTGATCCCCCATTTCCCCAAAACTTGTGCAATCATTTACACCTATGCAAAGTGAGCAGGAAGCACTCATCTTTCTGATCTGAAAGCATTTTGCACAGCCTTAGTGACTGCACAGGTGCAAAGCAGTGGAGAATCAGAGCCATTATCTTTTGCCCTGACTTGGCACTCCAGCAAGGGCAAAGGTTTCTCGCTCTCTCTCACTGCAGCTCCAGAGGAAGGAATCGTCTTTCCTCTAGGGCACTGGGAAGAAAAACCTGATTCGTTTTATTAGTACAAGAATAGCCCAGTGTCTACACCACGCTGATCCACTTATAGGACATCCTAAGAACCCGGCCCAGAGCCTGGATTGTCATCCTTAGATTACTTAGAGCAAATGTCCCCAAATTCCACAAACCACTGCCCATTTCATTTTCTGGAGATTTCTGTCAAGTTCTCACAGCCCCAAAGGGAATTTATACCTTTAAAAAACCTGTGAAGGATTTTGACTCGAATTCCCAAACCAGGAAACAACACCCTTGTGCTCTCTTTCTTCCCTGGGAATGGCTTTCTTTAAAGAGTCGCCTTGTCTTTGGAGCGGAGCTGCTAAGTGAACCCGGGGAAGCACATATATTCAGCGTGAACTTGTGTGTGAGTCTTTGGACAAATTTCGGATTTCAGAGTCAAACAGTGCAGTCCAGACGGGATTTAAGTGGCATCCGAGAATCCGCGAGCTATTTCAGCAGCCCCATCCCAGAGACCCCAGGCTTCTCTCTGAGTGTATTTCACAACCGGTTCTGGAGCAAAATACTTTAGCCCTAAGTGAAGCAAAGGGGGAGTAAAGGGAGAGCAGAGAACCAAGCCTTGTGAGGTCTGTCCAGGGGACAAGGGGGAAAGGAACCCGAGGACGCTGAATAGCACCCATGAGAAGGACTAGAGCCAGGGGACAACCTGCCTGAACACTGGAGCGAGCAGGAGCCAGGGGCAGAGGAAACACCTGCCCTTTGATGAAAGCAAACAGAGGCAGCCCCAGCCCCTCCCCAGACAGCCCTGCAAAGCCCCGGGGGTGGGCACGGGTGATTGACACACGCTCGGGGAAGGGGAGCTGCTCTCTCGCTCTCTCACACACACACCTACCTTTTCTGCGCCGGCTTTTTCCTCTTTTTCACGGCATAAACGCCTCCCGCCTGCAGCATGACGAGCCTGGGACACAAGCCGCCCCCAGGGGAAAGTGCCCGCTGCTCTTCCTGGCACGCGGCGGGGAGGAAGCCCGGACTCCCAGGGGAAAGCCACCGAGCCCGGCCTGCCCCGCGACGGGAAACCCCCCCAACGCTGCCTGCTGCAAGCCGTGGCGCGAGCCTGCCCCCTCCCGCGGCCGGTCCCGGCTGCCCCACGCCACGCGCCCCCTCCCGCGGCCGGTCCCGGCTGCCCCACGCCACGCGCCCCCTCCCGCCCCAGCTGGGACAAAGTGGACGCATCTGGGCAGGTACAACCCTGCAGGGCGGGGCCGCGCGCCAGCCCCCTCCGCTCCCCGGGCAACACCCCAGCCAGGGATCACCCACAGCCACGCGCGGGGATGCTTTAAGGTGGATCGGAAAGTTGACACCGAGTCCGCCTCCCACTGCCCCCCCCCCCCTTGGGGCCCGCATGGCCCTCGCCCCCCTGCTGCCAGCGCCGCGGGGGAAAGGCAGGAGAAAGGTCTCCTGCCTGGCTGGAGAGCTCCCTGCCTCCTGCTGCCCCTCAGCCTGGCTCCCCTGGGCAGCAGCGAGGGGGATCCTGTGCTATAACCCCCCCCCCCCCCAGCCCAGCCAGGCAGAGCAGCAGGGAGAGAATCATAAAGGGGGGGGGGGGCTGGACGGGACCCGAGAAGCCGACCAGCCCCCAGCAGGAGAGAGTCCAGACCTTGTGCCTTGCCTTTTTAGCCTTCTAAGCCAGTGGTTTTCAAACTTTTTTTCTGGGGACCCACTTGAAGACAATTGTTGATGGCCACGACCCAACGGAGCTGGGGATGAGGGGCTTGGGGCGTGGGAGGGAGACAGGGCTCTGGGCTGGGGGTGCAGGCTCTGGGGTGGGGCTGGCGAGGAGGGGTTTGGGTGCAGGAGGGGGCTCTGGGTTTGTGGGGGCTCAGGAATGGGGCAGGGGGTTGGGGTGCAGGAGAAGGTCAGGGCTGTGGGCTGGGGGGCAGGCTCTGTGGTGGGGCTGGGGATGAGGGGCTTGGGGTACAGGAGGGGGTTCTGGGTTTGGGGGGGGGCTCAGTGGGAGTGCGGAGCCGGTGCTCGGGGTGGAGAAAGCGCACAGAGCCCCGTGGTCCCCTTGCCTAGAAGCTGTACCCCTTGGTACACCCTGGGGTGCTGTCAGGGTGCAGCGCAGTGTCGGAACAGGTAGGCACTAGCCTGCCTTAGCTGGGCAGCACCACCGACANTGGGGACCCACTTGAAGACAATTGTTGATGGCCACGACCCAACGGAGCTGGGGATGAGGGGCTTGGGGCGTGGGAGGGAGACAGGGCTCTGGGCTGGGGGTGCAGGCTCTGGGGTGGGGCTGGCGAGGAGGGGTTTGGGTGCAGGAGGGGGCTCTGGGTTTGTGGGGGCTCAGGAATGGGGCAGGGGGTTGGGGTGCAGGAGAAGGTCAGGGCTGTGGGCTGGGGGGCAGGCTCTGTGGTGGGGCTGGGGATGAGGGGCTTGGGGTACAGGAGGGGGTTCTGGGTTTGGGGGGGGGCTCAGTGGGAGTGCGGAGCCGGTGCTCGGGGTGGAGAAAGCGCACAGAGCCCCGTGGTCCCCTTGCCTAGAAGCTGTACCCCTTGGTACACCCTGGGGTGCTGTCAGGGTGCAGCGCAGTGTCGGAACAGGTAGGCACTAGCCTGCCTTAGCTGGGCAGCACCACCGACAGGACTTTTAACGTCCCACTCGGCGGTGCTGACCAGAGCAACCCAGTGCCTTACATGCCGCGACGCAGAACTGGGTTGCGACTCACGGTTTGAAAAACACTGTTCTGAGATCATCTTCCTGAGCGGAGAGCTGCTTCTTAGCCTATGTGCAGAGTGCCCCAGGTGGCACCTGACCAGGATTCATCACCGAAGTTGGTCCTGGTTGGATCATTAGCTTCCCTGGCTTTGTTATGGCTTTGTCCTTCCTGCAGACACCTTTTAACACATTAGCTAGTTGTGGTCAACCTTATGAAGGCGTCTAGGGTCAACCATGACCAGCTAACACCTGTTAAAAGCTTTCTACACCAGCAACAAAGCCATGGCTGGTGTTGTATTAGCCAACATGATGTCAACCATGACCACTTTCCCTAGTCAAGCCATTGCCTTTGAACTAATAGATTAATAGATTTTAAGGCTTACTTCTGAGGGAATTCTATGCCAAAAAATTAAAAATTCACCACCAAAAAATAAAAATGATGCACACACTATTTTAAAATTCTGCATATTAATACATAATAAATAAATGTGGAGGCTCTGCATGGCAGTGGGGAGCACAGACCTCTGGCTGCACGGAGATGGGAGATCACTCGGCAGTGTCCCCCGGGACACAGACTCGGTGGTGAGGCTACACCCAACCCTGACACAGTGCAAGGGCTGGGCCTGCCCCAGAAACACCCCAGGGCCCTGCCCCTCCACACCAGGCATACCAAGATAGCAAGCAGGAGGGACAGAATCTCGGACACATCCCCAGCTCTGGCCCCCAATCTGGGTGTGGGGCAAGCAGGCTCAGCCTGGCAGGATCCAAGTGTGGAGGGGTTCAGGGTGGGGGGATCCAGGTGTGGGGTAAGAGGGTTCTGTGTGGGAGTCTGGGTGTGTGGCTGAGGAGTGATGGGGGCAGGAAGCGGGGAGGTGTGGTGCGGAGCTTCCTGCAGCTGGGTGAGGTTTCTGGGGTTGGGTCTGCAGCGGGGCCCGGCACAAGGTAGGACCCATTGACCAGGGTGTCCTCAGCCCTGAATCCACCCCACCCGCCGGTGTTTTTTTACCTCTCCTCTGACTCCTCCAGGTACCCAAAATGATGCATCCACACTGCTGGGGAGGGGCGTGTGACAGCTCTTGTGGCTTCCCTTTGCTTACCCAATAATCTCTATAGAAACCACATTGGAAAAAATGAGCTAGAGAAGAAGGATGGCCCAGTGACTAGGGGACTAGCGTGGCTCTCAGGGGACTAGCATCAACTCATTTCTTTGCCAACAGTTTCTCTCTCATTTTTAATGCCACCTGAGATACTACTGTTAGTCAGATCTCAGACTACAAAGTAATGCGGATTGCTTCCGGGGGCAGGAAGGCATTTCCCTTCTCCTCTCTCACTCTGTACGTACAACATTACTCTATTGGGTTAGAAGCTCTTGCTTCCCTCTGAAACCTCAGTTATTGGTCTCCGCCAGAGGCAAGATACGTGACTAGAGGGACAAAATCTTCAATCCTTGAGGGCAGGTGAACCATTTGTTCTTGTCGAAGGAGATCCTTCATGAGGAAGAGGAGTTAGCGGGACCTTCACACTGAAGCATTCTGAAAAGGAACATTTATCTAGAAGGAAACATGGATTTGGCCAATATTTCCATATATCTTTTTCTCTCAAGTTTTAAGAAGAGTTTCCTCCTGACAGCTCAGTTTTTTCTGCTTCACCTGCCAATGAAGTTACATTTGAAGATGTGATATCCCAGTTGACTGTGGCCCATTTGGACAGAGATGCCAGGAGATCCCCAGCTGGCAGGTTTACATGTGATCTTCTGAGCAGTGCCAACTACTCCATGATCTAGGAGTGACTGCACCATGTAGTCCCATCAACATGACCACCTGCTCCCTAAGCCATGGTAAAGATGCCTATAGTCAGCATGTTTCTTTCAGTGTCCTGGCTATCGAGGAATGAGTTGCCGTGTGGTAAAGGGCTCTCTGGTTCTAACACAATCCAACAGAGTAATGATTTTTATTATTTGTAGGCATTTCTTGGGTCGGTGTGGAAGGAATTCCAGTCTATGAAGTCACAGAAGAAATAAAATGATTGCCTCTAGCTCCTTACTCATTCCATTTTGGGGTGATTTTAATTGTATGTCTGAGAAAATTGGTAACAGCAGACAGAAGGTTTTGAGAACAGATGGTAGACTTCTACAATCAGTTATGTGAAGCCAGCATCAGCAGAAGATATCCATAGGGAATGATAGCTGAATAATCCTGGATGTAGTGGACATATGCAAGATTGTGTCCTTCAAGTCTAAAACAGAAAAACCTACCAGTGAAATGAGACAAACCTTTTTCAGAGTTACAGGAAAGAAGCGTTTGAAGGAAATAATTTCAAAAAAAGTTGAGAAAAAGTTAGAGAGGCCCTCTCAAACTGAATCTAGAGCTAGGTGGGAACCGGAATTACCATTCTATGGAAAATTACAACATTCTGGTGGAAAATAATTGTTTCAAATCAGAACCAAAAAATCAAAATTTCCCTTGAAACAAGAATTCTGAAAATTTTTGCTTCAGGACCAGCAAAATGTTTTGTTTCAATAGTGCCATTTTGTTTAATTTCATTTTGATTTTCATAATATATAAATATTAAAGTTAATATTTTAATAATATTACTGTCTAAACAAATCATTTTGACTTTTCCCTATTTAAAAATTTAATCAAAATGGATATATTCCCACAAAATGTTTTGATTTCAGCAGAAAACCGTTTGATGGAACATTTTTTGACCAGCTTTACTGAAATATAATCTGTTTTTTAAAAAAGTGAGTATAAACAGTGTTAGCACTACACCTGCCTTCGAATGCCCCGCCCATTTGTGTGGCTTCATAAGCGCATCTTCCTGTTTTCTTAAAAAAAATTCTCTCTCCTGTTGCTCGGTGGAAGACCCAGTCACAGAACAAGGAGAAATGGACAGAGGATACAGTGAAAATGATCCTAGAGACAAAGTGCTGTCAAATGCGCCAAGTACACCAAGTGAAAGGAAGAAAGTATCTTTTCTGATCTTTCGGTTTTAGGAATCATGAGGGTTGCTTGCAACAACAGTAGGTGAAAAAGATGCAGAGAGGCGTGTGATTTTTTTTTAAGCTGCTGGTGTCCTTTTAACAAAAACAGGCTATGAATAATAATACGAGACGTTAGTAGACTTGTATTCCAAGACAGCGTTGCAGTATGAGGGGAAGGGGAGACAGAAATCAAAGATGTGAAATAAAAACGGGTCGGTTATTGATGTCATTTGTATAACAATAACACCTAGATGCCGCAACTGAGATCAGGATCCCATTGTGTTAGGCACTGTACAAAAAGGTAGTAAGAGACAGTCTCTGCCTTGAAGAATTTACCAAAAAGTAGACAAGCTAAAATAATGGGAGGGCAAACAGAGGAACCGAGATACAGCCTGATTCCCAGCTCATTGCAGTCTCCACTTGGCCATATTATCAGTTTCAGGCTATCAGCAACTGTAGCCTGCCTCCGTGGTCTTCTCTAGCCATCACCTCTCTTTGGGCCACTTCCTTCTCACCATGCATTTGAGGCTGCAGTCACCTAGCACTCACTGTGATTCTCCCCAAGTAGGTCTGACAAATGTCCAGCCCTCTCTCTTTAGCGTCACTTTGGGGACAATGGGAGTGATTTACCAGTGACCACACAGCTCTTCCAGAGCACAGTACATGTATTCAAAGATAAAAGCATACAGGAAAAAAAAACACAGAACCCCAAAACAGTATCGAAAGCCTTTACCAGTAGTTCCCCATCAGTCCTATGGAGACCCTGCCAGGTTCCAGTCTTTCCCAGGGTTGGGTCCCGCCTTGGGCCAAAGGCCAGGTCCACTGATTCAATCTAAAGGCAGGCCCTGAGGTTCTGCCTTTATACCCAAGCTCTTGCTTTGCTTTCCAGGTAAAACTAGTCACTGCCCCTCTCCCCAGGAGGTCAGACCTCAAAGGGTTGGGTATCTGCATAGCCAGCTTTGGACTTCTGCATCGAGCAGACCCCAGACATTTTAGTTCCTGAGGGAATGCAACAACCCTCCACCATGGAGTAGAATGCAATCCCGAAAGGTACTGCATGTGGTTGTCACACATGCTGCCCCCAGATCAGTATAGTAGGATTAGTAACATTATATAGGATAACTACAGGGCCTGATGCATCCAGTTCCTCTCTAAATCTTCCTGTTTCTATGACACAAGAGACAAACTAAATGGTGTGGTTGGGGGGGAGGGGTTCTATGGAACTGAAACCTCATTGAATTTGCTGAACAGGGTCCTAAATGAGAGTAACAGTCATCAGCTTTCAAGCAGATCACTTTAAAAGAAATGCTTGCTAAGGACAGCCTAGAATGCCAAGGTGTTAAAGAGAAAAGAAGGTAAGGATAAAAAAAAATCTTCATTTCTAAGAAACCCAGAGGGGTTTTTAAAGCTGTTTGTAGATTCCAAGGATACATTCTTTGGAAGAAATGCAATTAGTAGTTGCTCAGGGGCTAAGCAGAAGTTGCTCCTGCTACTAGAAAGATCTAAGCAAAAATTCCTCAGGTCAGATGAGCTGATATCAGCGTTTTATGAAAAGTTTGTTAAGACATTAGTCTATGACCTAGCTAGACTAGATGTTGAGATCTTAAGGATCAGAAATGTAGCTAGACCACAAGCATTTCAATTATGTAACTTAAGACAAAGTTCAGTTTAGTTCTGGAAACTGCTCTCCGGATCTCTGTCAAATGGGGAAGGGAAACCACTGTAATCTCAGCTAACGATCAGTGTAGTAACTTTGCCTCAGACTTTCAGGAAGTACCCAACTCCCACTGAGCTAGAGGGAGATTGTCATAGGCACAGATGGGAGTTCAGTGCCCAACTCCCACTGGAAATCAGTATGACCTGGGTACTAACTCCTGTTTGGACATTTGAAAATCTCCTTCGCATGCCTAACTCCTTGAGGCTGAGACTGGGGCCTCCATCAGTAGGACATGCCCCTAGCATTCCTAAATGGGAAGGATGGCCCAGTGGTTAAGGTGCTAGTTGGGAACGCAGGTTGAAGTCCTTGCTTTGCCACAAACATCTGATATGACCTTGGCCCTCATTTAATCTCTCTCTGTCTGTGTTCCTGATCTGTAAAATGGACATAAGAGCAGTGCCCTGCCTCATAGGGGTGTTGTGAAGATAAATACATTAAAGATTATGAGGTGCTCAGATACATTAATATGGAATTAAAGGACAGTAATATAATTAATGCCAATCAACCTAGGTTTATGGAAAATTGATCCTGTCAAACTAATTTGATATCTTTTTGGATGAGATGACAAGTTTGGTTGATAAAGGTAATAGTGTTGACTTAGACTTCTGTAAGGTGTTTGACTTGGTACCTCACAACATTTTGATTAAAAAACTCCAGTAATATAAAATTAACATGGCACATATTAAATGGATTAAAAACTGGCTAATTGGTCTCAAAAGGTAATTGTAAATGGGGAATCTTCAGGCGGGTGTGTTTCCAGTGGGGTCCCACATGAATCGGTTCCTGACCCTATGCTAGTTAACATTTTGATCAATGACGGAAGAAAACATACAGTCATAAAGTTTGAAGATGACACAAAAATTGGGGGAGTGGTAAATAATGATGATAGCTCACTGATACAGAGTGATCTAGGTCACTTGGTAAACAATATATGTTTTAATACAGCTAAATTTAAATGTATACATCTAGGAACAAAGAATGTAGGCCATACTTACAGGATGGGGGACTCTATACTGGGAAGCAGTGACAGAAAAAGACTTGGGGTCATGATGGATAATCAGCTGAACATGGGATCATAGTGTGATGCTGTGGCCAAAACTTGGATGCATAAAGAGGGAAATCTTGAGTAGGAGTAGCGAGTTATTTGGCACTGGTGTGACCACTGCTGGAATACTGGGTCCGGTTTTTGTGTTCACAATTCAAGAAGAATGTTGCTAAATTGGAGAAGGTTCAGAGAAGACCCACAAGAATGATTAAAAGATTAGAAAGTTTGCTTTATAGTGATCAACTATTTAGCAAAAAGAACAAAGAGTACTTGTGGCACCTTAGAGACTAACAAATTTATTTGAGCATAAGCTTTCGTGGGATAAAACCCACTTCATCGGATGCATGCAGTGGAAAATACAGTAGGAAGATATATATACACAGAGGACATGAAAAAATGGGTGTTGTCATACTAACTATAATGAGAGTAATCAATTAAGGTGGGCTATTATCAGCAGGAGAAAAAAAACTTTTGTAGTGATAATTAGGATGGCCCATTTCCAACAGTTGACAAGAAGGTGTGAGTAACAGTAGGGGGGGGAAATTAGCATGGGGAAATAGGTTTTACTTTGTGTAATGACCCATCCACTCCCAGTCTTTATTTAGTAATTCCCTTATTCCCTCCAGAAAATGCATAGTAGCCTCCAGAGTAATCTACTGTAAAAAGCCCAAGAGAGCAGCGAGATAGCCTTTAAGCAAGTATCTGGCATCAGATCACTGCAAAATTAGAATTATTGTTATTATTACCATTTATATTATAGTAATGCCTAGAGTCACCAACTGAGATCAAGGTCCACTGTGCTAATGCTGTACAAATATATAGTATGCGTGGCATTCCCTGCCTTGAAGATCTTACCACCTAAATAGAGAAGACAGAGAAAGGATGGGAGGAGAAACAGATGCACAGAGAGGTAAAGTGATTTGCCCAAGGTCACATGGCTGGCCCATGGTAAAGATGGGCATAGAACCCAAGTCACCTACCTCTCAGGCCATTGGACAATACTGCCTCCACCTAAATACCTTCTCCTTGCCAAGCTCCCACTACATTCAAGAGAGGTACTGCCAAGCAACTGTACAGTGAGCTCCCATAGGCGAGATGAGTCTGGAGACTTCACTGGAGTGACATGCTATGGTGTTCCTCTTTGAGAGAGTCTGCCTAAATGCAGGTCCCTGTGTCTTGATCTAGATGTCTTTAAATGCATGTCTCCATTGTAGTGGCACTGTTTTATGAGGGAGAGGGGAAGACATCTGCTGATGTTATGAACAGCTGTCTTTCAAAGAAGTTCAGGAACAGCAGGGATGTCAGCCCAGGTTGGCCCTCCAGACAACAGAAGCAGCATTGCATGTGCTTGAATGATTGAAGTGGGCATAACAGAACAGTTGTTATGCAAGCAGAGAGAAATGGAGGGACGCATCAGAAGTGCTGCCATTCCCAGTTGCTCCCACTGTATGGAACCAAGGAAGATCCTGCCTCCCTTCCATCCCATAGGAAAGCAAGGAAAGCCATCCTGGCGTATGCAGATGATTAGCTCACAGCTTTCTCATTTGCAAGGGTGCTCCAGAAGCAGGAAGGAATGAGCTGTGAAATGCACTCTGTGAAGCTCAGATGAATAAGTCATGAATTCATTCACCACTGCCCAACAGCTGCTGTTGTGCTGCCAGGCAGATCAAACCTTCACAGTTTAAAAAATAAAAATAAAAGCAGCTTTAGGCTTACCATACATTTCAGTCCAGACCTGTTTGCTTCTTAAAGAAACGGCACCATGGCAGTGTCATCACATGGAGTCTGCAAGCCCCTTCCCAATGCAGAGCTGGGGACCTGCCACAGCCCTCACACTTCCCAAGAGCTTTAAGGGCAGACTTTTCCAGGGGGAAGTAAAGCCTCTAGTCAGTGACAACCATGGGCTGTTAGAGAGGCTGAACTCTTCCTGCTCAAAAGGGAACTGCACTCCAGTTGCATCACCTCTTAGGGTATGTCTACACTACGGGATTACTCCGATTTTACAGAATTTGATTTTTGGCAACAGATTGTATAAAGTCGAGTGCATGCGGCCACACTAAGCACATTAATTCAGCGGTGCACATCCATGTACCGATGCTAGCGTCGACTTCCGGAGCGTTGCACTGTGGGTAGCTATCCCATAGTTCCCGCAGTCTCCCCCACCCATTAGAATTCTGGGTTGAGATCCCAATGCCTGATGGGGCAAAAAACATTGTCGCGGGTGGTTCTGGGTACATGTCGTCAGGCCCCCCCTCCCTCCCTCCATGAAAGCAACGGCAGACAACCGTTTCGCGCCTTTTTTCCTGGATGACCTGTGCAGACGCCATACCTCGGCAAGCATGGAGCCCACTCAGCTCAAGACAGCAGTCATGAACATTGTAAACACCTCGCGCATTATCGTGCAGTTTATGCTGAACCAGGACCTGAAAAACCAGGCGAGGAGGAGGCTGCGATGGCAGCGCGGCNAAATCTACTGTGGGGGCTGCTGTGATGCAAGTAGCCAAAGCAATCACTGAGCTGCTGCTACCAAAGGTAGTGACTCTGGGAAATGTGCAGGTCATAGTAGATGGCTTTGCTGCAATGGGATTCCCTAACTGTGGTGGGGCGATAGATGGAACCCATATCCCGATCTTGGCACCGGAGCACCAGGGCAGGCAGTACATAAACCGCAAGGGGTATTTTTCAATGGTGCTGCAAGCACTGGTGGATCACAAGGGACGTTTCATCAACATCAACGTGGGATGGCCGGGAAGGGTTCATGACGCTCGCGTCTTCAGGAACACTAGTCTGTTTAAATGGCTACAGCAAGGGATTTACTTCCCAGACCAGAAAATAACCGTTGGGGATGTTGACATGCCTATAGTTATCCTTGGGGACCCAGCCTACCCCTTAATGCCATGGCTCATGAAGCCATACACAGGCAGCCTGGACAGTAGTCAGGAGCTGTTCAACTACAGGCTGAGCAAGTGCAGAATGGTGGTAGAGTGTGCCTTTGGACGTTTAAAAGCTCGCTGGCACACGTTACTGACTCGCTCAGACCTCAGCCAAACCAATATTCCCATTGTTATTGCTGCTTGCTGTGTGCTCCACAATCTCTGTGAGAGTAAGGGGGAGACGTTTATGGTGGGGTGGGAGGTTGAGGCAAATTGCCTGGCTGCTGATTACGCGCAGCCCGACACCAGGGCGATTAGAAGAGCACAGCAGGGCGCGGTGCGCATCAGAGAAGCTTTGAA
>QXTE01000346.1:64688-232440 GCA_003942145.1 Platysternon megacephalum
CTTTTGCTTGGGCTGTCCACTGGGGTGGAGTGGCAGGGTGCACGGAGCCTCCCCCCTGCATTCTTGGGCATCTGGGTGAGGAGGCTATGGAACTTGGGGAGCGGGGAGGGCGGTTATACAGGGGCTGCAGCGGCACTCTGTGATCCTGCTGCCATTCCTGAAGCTCCACCAGACGCCGGAGCATGTCCGTCTGATCACGCAGTAGCCCCAGCGTTGCATCCTGCCTCCACTGATCTTCCTGCCGCCACCTCTCATCTCGAGCGTTCCTCCTGTCCTCACGTTCGTCCCCCCTGTCCTCATGTTCACTGGTCACTTTCCTGTGCTGTGATACCGTGTCCTTCCACTCATTCAGATGAGCTCTTTCATTGCGGGTCGACTGCATGATCTCAGAGAACATTTCGTCTTGCGTGCGTTTTTTTCGCCGCCTTATCTGAGATAGCCTTCGGGACGGAGGAGGGAGGCTTGAAAAATTTGCAGCTGCAGGAGGGAAAAAAGGGAGAGAAGTATTTAAAAAGATACATTTTACAGAACAATGCTTATACTCTTTCACAGTGAACAACACTATTCACATTACATAGCACATGTGATTTCGGTACAAGGTCGCATTTTGCATCTTAATATTGACTGCCTGTGGCTTTGGTGTTAGAGATCACAGACGCATGGTCGGGCAACAGAATTCGGCTTGCATGAGGCCATGGTAAGCCCGTTGAGTGCTGCGGTTTTCGTGTTAACGTGCAGCAGCAGAAACCAAACTACCCCCCCCCCCCATCCAATTCTCTGGGATGATCGCTTTCCCCCCCCCCCCCCCGCCACCACCACCACTTAGCTAACTGCAGGGAAGGATTTCTTTTCAGCCACAGGCAAACAGCCCAGTAGGAATGGGGCCACCTCTGTCCCCTTAATTAAATTCCCATATTTCAACCAGGTTACCATGAACGATATCACTCTCCTGAGGATAACACAGCAAGATAAAGAACGGAAGTTGCTTGAATGCCAGCAAACACCGGGACCATACGCTGCCAGGCTTTATCATGCAATGATACCAGATTACTTGCTGCTAGCATGGCGTGGTAGTGTCCTACCATGGAGGACGGAATAAGGCTGCCCTCCCCAGAAACCTTCTGCAAAGGCTTTTGGAGTACCTCCAGGAGAGCTTCATGGAGATGTCCCTGGAGGATTTCAACTCCATCCCCAGACACGTTAACAGACTTTTCCAGTAGCTGTACTGGCCGTGAATGCATCCCAAGTCCTCAGGGCAAATTAATCATTAAAAAACGCTTGCTTTTAAACCATGTTTGATATTTACAAAGGTACACTCACCAGAGGTCCCTTCCAGGGGGTCTGCGATACCGCCTTGGGAGGGTTGGGAGGGTACTTCAGTCAGGGTGAGAAAAAGATCCTGGCTGTTGGGGAGAATGGAGTGCTGTGTGCATTCCGCAAGCTCGTCCTCCTCCTCCTCTTCCCCGTCCGCAGAATCCTCAGGCATGGCTGAGAGTAACCCCTCCTCGGAATCCACGGTCAGGGGTGGGGTAGTGGGGGCGGCCCCCCCCTAGAATTGCATGCAGCTCAGCGTAGAAGCGGCATGTCTGCGGCTCTGCCCCGGACTGTCCGTTTGCTTCTTTGGTTTTCTGGTAGGCTTGTCGGAGCTCCTTCACTTTCACACGGCACTGATATGAGTCCCGATTGTGGCCTCTCTCCATCATGCCCTTGGAGATTTTTTCAAATGTTTTGGCATTTCGTCTTTTGGAACGTAGTTCTGCTAGCACGGAATCGTCTCCCCATATAGCGATCAGATCCAGTACCTCCCGTGTGGTCCATGCTGGTGCTCTTTTTCAATTCTCGGACTGCATGGTTACCTGTGCTGATGAGCTCTGCGTGGTCACCTGTGCTCTCCACGCTGGGCAGACAGGAAATGAAATTCAAAAGTTCGCGGGGCTTTTCCTGTCTACCTGGCCAGTGCATCCGAGTTCAGATTGCTGTCCAGAGCGGTCACAATGGTGCACTGTGGGATAGCTCCCGGAGGCCAATACCGTCTAATTGCATCCACACTAACCCTAATTCGAACCAGCAATGTCGATTTCAGCACTACTCCCCTCGGGAAGGAGTACAGAAATCGATTTTAAGAGCCCTTTATGTCAAAGTAAATGGCTTCGTTGTGTGGACGGGTGCAGGGTTAATTCGATTTAATGCTGCTAAATTCGACCTAAACTCGTAGTGTAGACCAGCCCTTAGTCTGGGACTTTGTACACTTGAGAACTTCTGTGGATCAGAAGAATAATACTTGGTCTGTGATTAGTCAAAGGCCAACAGAATACAGAAGAAACATTTCCCAGCATCTGTTAGTTACGGGCCAGGTTGTGTCCTCAGGAGCACAGGAAGGGTTCAAAGTCTAATGCAGGATTCCAACTGGCAGCCCTCTCTAATGCAACAGCTTTCCCTCCCCCTGACAGGGTTCATAATGTGTGTGAGATTTTAGTGATGCATAGATCTTTTGCTGGTGAATTTCACCCCCTGAGACTAGGGGAACAGAGGTGGCTGAAATTTCATTTTCTCTATGGCAATCCAAGGGGAAAATCTGTTAAATGGTTGATTCTTGTAGTACAACCCCCTACTGATGTAGAGTCCCTAGTGGAAGATAGACAGAGACCCCTCCTGCAGAGCTGGTTTCTTCCTTCCTTCGTCCAATTGCCCTGCCAACTCTGGTGATATTTCGGTGATTTTCCTCAAACCCCAGCTTCTGGAGTCATCTGATTACATGGCAATCTCAGGTTTTGTTTTTAAAATAAGTTTCTAGCCCTTGTTGGCTCCAGAAATAAGTTGATAATGGACCCAAGAGTAAGCTAAAGGCTCAAAAAGCAGAAGGCAAAGAAAAAGGAACCACACATTAATTATTTTAAAAATATCTGATTTTTAAAGCAATCTCATGATATTTTTGAGGTCCGCCACATGAGTTTTGAATACTGGGGATTGGCCATGTTGGCCTTATCACAGAAGGTGGAGAGTTGGTTATTCTTACTGCAGAGATCTCTTTGTGGCAGGTTTCCCTGGAGCAAGAAGAGGCCACTATGCCTGATAGGGGCTGTGGGACTCCATTTTGGGTCATGCAAGGAATGCGGCTGTTTATACCTTTGCACAGCACCATCTGATGTTAGGAATGCAGGACTGCAAGGAAGGCAACACTACTGCTTCCCAATGATGAGTGGTGAATGGCTAGCTATTATAACTCTGCTTGGTTTAATTTCGTATTGGTGGGGGCCCTGTACTTCTTTCTGGCCAAGTGATGGAAAAGGTTAATGGAGGGGAGGGTGAAATACATCTATGGAAAAGGAAAAAAACAACCTCCCCAAAAGTGTAGAGATCATAGCATGGAAAAACTTGACATGGCTAGATCCTAGTGCAGGAACTGGGCTCTTCTCCGGAACACAGCAGTGGAGTTTGGCAGAGTGGATGCCAGTTCTCATTTTGCCCAGGCTTTCCCAAGGCGACATCTGCTTGGCTGACAACGGTTCCAGCGGTGTGAGTGTTGTCTGGACAGATAGCCCATACGACAGGCTCCGATCAAACTGCTCAATAACCACAGACTCCTTTAGAAGCGATGACACTCGGTCAGATTTATTGCCAACAAAGCATGGTGCTAATGCCCCGGCTCAGTGGTTACAGGTACACTAATACATGTATGCCCATGACAATGGACCAGCTCAGTCAGTGGCGGGACTTTCCACTGCCCCCTAGGCCGGACAAAGGGTTAAAGTGAGGTATTCCAACATTTGTAGATTGAGACAAACACTCTGGGATAAACAACTTACGTATCACGTTACGTGTTTCATGACATGTTAGTTACCTCCCCTTGTACTCTTCTCCTGATGTTTCAGACAAAACATCCCTATACTCCACCTGTCTTTGTACCTTTCCTCATGATGTTTCCGACAAAATATCTCTGTTCATCACTTTTGTCAAACCATTTTATTATGTGCTTGGCCAGGGTGTTCTTGTGCTGGCCTGCTGGAATGCATTTACATATTCAGTGTGTTTTAGCAACGCTAGCGATACTAATGCTNTCCAGCTATGTGAGTGTTGTCTGGACAGATAGCCCATACGACAGGCTCCGATCAAACTGCTCAGTAACCACAGACTCCTTTAGAAGCGATGACACTCGATCAGATTTATTGCCAACAAAGCATGGTGCTAATGCCCCGGCTCAGTGGTTACAGGTACACTAATACATGTATGCCCATGACAATGGACCAGCTCAGTCAGTGGCGGGACTTTCCACTGCCTCCTAGGCCAGACAAAGGGTTACAGTGAGGTATTCCAACATTTGTAGATTGAGACAAACACTCTGGGATAAACAACTTACGTATCACGTTACGTGTTTCATGACATGTTTGTTACCTCCCCTTGTACTCTTCTCCTGATGTTTCAGACAAAACATCCCTGTACACCACCTGTCTTTGTACCTTTCCTCATGATGTTTCCGACAAAATATCTCTGTTCATCACTTTTGTCAAACCATTTTATTATGTGCTTGGCCAGGGTGTTCTTGTGCTGGCCTGCTGGAATGCATTTACATATTCAGTGTGTTTTAGCAACGCTAGCGATACTAGTGCTGAGTCCATGTACTGGATGCTGACTTGTCAGCAAGCATCTGCTTTTGACAGGGCCTGACTGTTGCTCATAGCATAACTTTTGCTGACTTTGGTTCAGGCCTCAGGCCTTGCACCAGGCCCATGCTTCAGGTTCTCTCTTTCAACTACTTTCTCCCACTTTTTGTGTTTTTATGGGGAGGATGTTTCCCCCATCGTCCCAGAAAAGCATAATGAATGGACTGAAGATGACCCAGTGAGCTAAACACTGTTATGTGGTCACCTTACTTTCCCATCCATACATCCATGCCCCAACTGTCCTTTAGTCTGCACAGTCCCTTGTATGACCAATGGATAGATTTTATTTTCCAACTGTGTTTAGTCCTTTATGGTGGGCCTGGGAACGTTAGGCCCAGGGCCACGATTGAGGAGTGGGGTTCATAATTGTGCTTTGATGACCTTTGAGTAGTATTATAAAGGGAGCCACCTCTTGCACTTAGTTGGTGGTCAATAATATGGGCTTTGGTCAGGATTATAGATATATTGGTCTATTGAAAAGGGCTTTGTGACTGTCTGTATTTCTGTTAGAAGGTCTCTGTGGCCCTGAAGTGAGCTAAAAGTTTTAAAGGAGCATCTTGGTTTGTTTTCAAGGAGCTGCATGTCTTTTAAATGAAAATAATAGTTTGTGAGAACCTAGCTCTTGTGTCTTTGTGTAAAAGAGACCCATTTACAGCAAAAAGCTGAAATGTATGTTGTAGAATCTTGGGGGGGGGGGGGGGGAACCCTAAAAATGTGTTTACAATTAAAAAAAAATAGGGATGATTCAGATAGGTGTTTGAGTACAATAGAGCTGACTCACCCTGTTGAACTGAATGGTTTTAACCACACCCCCACTGAATAGCAAGAGTGACTGAGATTACCCACCCTTGTTGCCATCAGGGTTAATCGTGTTAGGGATCAGTAATTAAATTTGATGGATGTATACCCACAGTAAGGGAGGTGGGTGGGTGAGGATGGTTAATAGGAAATGAAATAAAACCCAGGAGTTGGTAGAACTCTATTGGACAGTTTAAATATGACCCCAGGAGTTGGTAGAACTCTATTGGACAGTTTAAATATGACCCCAGGAGTTGGTAGAACTCTACGGGTCACTCTTTCTAGCAACTCAAAAGTTTAAAATAATATATTTACAAAAATAAACAAGGATTTAACCCCAAACTGAAATGTTTCAAGGGTTCATAAATCTCCACCATACTTTAGAACAAGCTTTTGCTCTAAAGAAAATCAAACATTTAAAAGCTATGGGTATTTGTAGGGTGCTTACTATGGTTGTGATATACCCATTTTATTTCAAAAACAACCCCCAAACTTTAAGCATGAAAGAAACATATTTAAAAAACAAACAAACGAGCCCCAAGACACTCATTGATATCTGCAAGGGGCCCCCACTTGGGAATGGGTACAGTAACATTAAGGATTGTTGTGTATAGTCATTTACTGTTTAATACTGTAAGAAGGCCCTACAGAAAAAAATAAACTATATCGGGGTGTCCGATAGGGTATTCTTTGGTTTTGTTTACGAAAGGGTACAGGCTGGTAAAATCATAATAGTGGATTTCTTCCCCGGGGTTAGGTTTGTAATATAGGCGGATAGTGTTAGTCCTCCCGCCAAAAAGAGCATCCCTAGGCACGAGAGGCTGGGGCAACTGGGCTCGGGGTAAAAAACCTGCAAGCTCCCTGTCTGTGTCTTTCATCACCTCCCACTCGTGCTCCCAGAGAGTCCTCGCTACAAAACCAAGTCGTTTCAGACAGTCCGTCTTGAGCTGCGTCTTGTAATATAAAGAAACCCAAAAGTGGTCCCCGTCATAGGGTTCTGGGCTTTTTCACAATAACAGGTGACACAGCCGTGGAAAAAACACTGTTAAACTCAAAGGCCGTGCGTACCCCGTCAACATTGGCGTAACTGTCTAAAATGTAGGGGCCTACCTGTAGTTCCCCACCCTGTAAAACATGCTGTATCTGTATATTTTCTGTGTGAGAGGTATGCAATAGCCACTGAATAGATGGGGTCGAATCTCTCTTTTTCTGCCTGTGGTAGTTGTCTGGAGGGAGAAGAGCCACCGTGTTAGGCTCCAAAAACATAAACCTGTACATAGCCATGCAGACAGATGCCAGCGTTATGTACCAGAAAGGATCCAGACACAGTTTGATTTTGGTGAATTTACCAGGGCCTCTCTCTATATCTCCCATCTCCGTCATTTTCATAATCTCNGACACAGTTTTATTTTGGTGAATTTACCAGGGCCTCTCTCTATATCTCCCATCTCCGTCATTTTCATAATCTCTTTTCTGTATAGGATACAGGCCTGTCTCAAAATGTTGACATCCTGCTGACAGTAATACGCGAGCTCTTTCTGCAAGTCAAAGTCTCATATCTGTAGTCCCGATACCGGCCGAGAAACTCTGTTTTCTCCCTGGGCATCATGCTGTCTACGCCATAGTGCTCCGCCCCAGGCATAGGCCCCACGTAATTTTGATTTTCTAAAGTGTTAAAAAAATGTGGAAAATACCCTTTGCACCCTTCAAACCCCATCGCCTGTGGGAGCTTGCTAAGCTTCACCGGCAAGAAGTTTAAAGATTCTATAAAACGAATCCCCGGGGCCTTAACTTCCACACACATTAGTTTACTACCCTGAGTGATTAGTTTACCGTGCACATCTTTTCCTTCAGTAACTGTCTGACGACATCGTAACCTTTGGAATTGTGCGCTAGGAACATGTAGTCCCAGAACTCTTTGCCAATAAATGTCTTAACAAAGTTAGAAAGACACTCGTCGCCCTTAAATTCCCAGGATTTTTCCAGCTTTAGGGACATAGCAAAAATGTAATTGGGAGTGTGCAACCTAGTCTCCTACGTGCATTCAAAATCATTAAAAAATATACTTTTCTGATGATTCGGGCTTTCTAAGGATGTCCATAAAACACAGGTGGCTGTCTACATCACCAGCGATCAAACACTGACACTGCTTACACCGCCTCCCTTTACACCTGTGCTGCTTGTCCACGTAAGACTGACACTTATCACACAATGTTTTAGACAGGCATTCGACTTGTTTTTTTGATACACAGTCAACGTGTCTGTCTGAACACTCTTTGGAGCGACAATATAGTCTACAGCTAGGACACCTCAGCTGCACGCCCACGCTGTCCGAGCATGTTATGCTCAAGCAGAGGCGGCAACGAGACCTGCAAGAGTGGTCGTGACTGGACACCGTGTGGCAAAACTCACAATAATTTTTCGTACCAAACAACTTTTTCACGTCCAGAACCCCATAGTAATGCTCATAGTGCAACAGGATGAAATAAGTCTTGGGGTACACTGGGCCCCCCGTTTTAATCCCCCTGCCTTTCGCCCCATACAGCACCACCTGTTCAAACGTTGCTACGTCACTAAGCAGAACCTTTTTTTTAATCTGACCACCCCAGTTTCTCATGCAACTTTCTCACCCCCGCTAACAATTCCACATTCGTAGGTTTACGGTCGGAAATGACGGCCAAGAGCCAGCCTGCAAAACACAGATTGGTACCGGTGTAAGTCAGGTCTACTAAACAGTCTCTTTTTATGGACGATTTGACTACTGAGGATAGAATTTAAAACTCTACGACTGCCCCCACCCCTGTTTTTTACAACTGTCACAATCGACATGCATCTCTCTATTGCTCTGTAGCAGCTTTGAGGTCTGATTTCAGAAATCCTCAGCAGACAGCTCATCCCTAGTTCTTCTGACGGAAAACAAAGGGTTAGTTAAATTACGCCTCTCTAAACGTAACTGAACATAATCATCAGGCCCTACCCTGCCATTAACGTCATCGAGAACTAACTGTACCCCCCTGTGTATGGGTTCAACAACCTGCTGAGCTGAACTTATTTGCTCAAGATTGACAAAACAAAATCCCTCACAATACACCGACCCCCCCAAATCTAGGTAATTCACATTGCCAACTTCTCACTCTCTCCATATACACCTCTGCATTTTCAGGGTTACTTGGGGGTTCCTCTAAGCAGTAGCGGCGCCAGCTTTGCCGGCGCCCTAGGCGGCGGCAGGTCCCGCCCCCAAAATCCCGCCCCCAACAGCGGCGGCAGAAGGTCCCGCCCCCAAATTTATACGGGCGGCGGGGGCGCAGGCGCCCCCAAAATAGCAGCGCCCTAGGCGACCGCCTAGGTCGCCTAATGGGAGCGCCGGCCCTGCCTCTAAGGGACCATCAGCAGCATCTTTTAGATCAGATGTAGACAAATAGCATTGATGTTACTTACAAGTTTGAAATATGAGAGACTTGTTCAGAAAAATTTACTTTACTTGCTCCAGTAATTGCCTGTGCCTTTTGCAGCATCCAGTAGGCAGCAAGGGCAGTTTGCTCACAGATTCCCAGTTTGCTTTCTGGAGCTGTTAAAGCTTGGCTATAATATGTCCTGTTTTTTTCCCAGCACCACTATCCTGGGTGATCAAGCTGACAATACAGAAATTTTTAACACCAGGATACAACACAAAGGGGAACTCATTGTTAGGGGCAGCCAAAGACAAGTAGGCGCTTCCATTAACCCCCTTTTTAAGCTTTCCCATGCACAAGTTGCTTCTTCTTTCCAGGTCCATTGCGGTCTTTTAAGTACCTCATACAAGGGTCCTGCTTTTTCTGCATATCCCACCATAAATTGTCGGCAAAAATTAGTGAGATCCAAAAGAGACTGCAAGAATTTAGTATCCACTGGCACGGGAAGGTTAACAATACACTTCTCTCTCTCCTTATCTACTGATCTTCCCCCTACACTGAGTCTGATTCCGAGATACTGCACCTCTCTCTGTTTGATCTGGGATTTAGAAAGGTTAAGTTTCAAGCGTATGCCTGGCAGCAACACAGTAACCTCCACACTAACCCTGCAAGCTCCTCTTCTGTTTTGATTACTACCAAGATCTTATTCCCATACTGAACTATTTTACCCATTTGCAACAATCCTTCCTTTTCCAACATATTCCTTACAGCAATATGAATATTGTGGGGGCACCGCAGTACCCCATAGGCAGAACGTTCCGGCAATATTTAGTACCCTGGAATACAAAAGCCATTTGATACTGGGATTCCGAGCTTAAAGATAAGCTTCAAAAACCATTTGCCACATTAAGTACAGTAAACTACTTCATTTCGGGGGACACCACCTCCAGCAGCTCAAGAGAAGCAGCTAGAATGGCAGGGGAGGGGGGGGGGGCTCTTAAGCGGTTTTATTTAACCTTGATAGTTAATTTCCATGTTCCGTCTGGCTTTTTTACCAGCAAAATTGGGGATGCATTAGGCGCTGAGCATCTCCATATTAGTTTTCGCTTTCCCAGTTCTTCTGTGACCTGTTTCAGTGATTATTTTGCTTCCTGAAGTATCGGATACTGTTTAATGTACGGAGGGGTGTCTCCTTATATTGTAACTGAAGTCGGTACTTCTCCTGTATCTAAAGAGTCTGTAGCCGACACATTTTGTATTTTAGTCCACCACGTTTCCCAGCCTTCCAGTGTGGGAGGTGGCTTTTTTGGTTTTATTACCTTTACTGTTTGAGTAGCAAGCCCCATGGGGATCAGACTAACATGTTCCTTCCCCTCTTTTACAGCAAGGGCTTGTTTGTTACACATATTTGGGCTACAGTCTAACTAAAGACAATCTAAGACAGTTTTTGTAAACTATTCTGACAACATTTTTGGCCCTGCCCCCACCATCCCCCAATCTGAGCTCGAAAAAGATTTACTGGAGCACTTTGTTAGAAAAGCACAGCGAACGCAGCTCTTTGCAAGTATAGATGAGCTCCGTCTCTCACAACAGTGAGCTCTGTTAAGGTAGTGTGGTTGAGTGGCTGTAGTGGCAGACTAGCAGGTAAGAAGTTTAAGGGTCTAGTCCAGGGGCGGGCAAACTTTTTGGCCTGAGGGCCGCATCGGGTTTCGTAAATTGTATGGAGGGCAGGTTAGGGGAGGAGGTCATGGCCCGGCCCCCACCTCCTATCTGCCCCCCCCCGGGACTCCTGCCCCATCCAACCCCCCCTGTTCCCTGACAGCCCCTCTGGGACCCCTGTCCCCTGACTGCCCCCGGACCCCCGCCACCCCTTCCAACCCCTCCTCTCATTCCTGACGGCCGCTCCGGGACCCCTGCCCCATCCAACCACCCCTTCTCCCTGTCCCCTGACTGCCCCCAGAACCTCTGCCCCTGCCTGCCCCCTGCCGCCCCATCCAACCCCCCACTCCTTCCTGACTGCCCCCCGGGACTCCTGCCCCCATTCAACCCCCTATTTCCCCACCCCGCCCCCTATCCACACCCCTGCCCCCTGACCACCACCCCGAACTCCCCTGCCCTCTATCCAACCCCCCTGCTCCCTGCCCCCTCACCGCGCTGCCTGGAGCACGAGTGGCTGGTGGCGCTACAGCCGCGTCGCCCGGCTGGAGCCAGGCCACGCCACCACGGCCACCACACAGCACAGAGACCGGGCCAGGCCGGGCTCTGCAGCTGCGCTGCCCCAGGAGCTCACAGCCCCACCGCCCAGAGCATTGCGCCGACGGTGGAGAGAGCGAGCTGAGGCTGCAGGGGAGGGGGAATAGCAGGGGAGGGGCCGGGGGCTAGCCGGGCAGGACGGTCCCGCGGGCCGTAGTTTGCCCACCCCGGTCTAGTCTGAGTGCTGCTATTACGCTGCTGGGTGGTCATTCAAGTCAATTCCCACCCCCCCTCTGTGAAATGGAGAAAATTACCTGGCTTTCAGATCTATGGATGAAAAAACTAAATATTATCCTGCAGTAGGTGCATTCCCCCCACCCCCACCCCACTGTCCTCACTGCCCATCTTAAACCAGCACTTAAACCTGGCTCCAGGAATGACCAGATACCTCTCAGGTGGGGCTCATCCTGTAATCCGGGTTGGCTTAGCCCCAGGCTCTCCAGCCCCTCGGGCCAGCCATCCTGCTACAGTCCTGATTCGAGATGGGAACATTTTTCAAAATCTTGCAAATGCTCGCAGGATAGGAAAACCATTTCCTGCCCAGCCGTACCTAGTACTTAAATCCCCCAGACAGCACAGCATGCCCCTTGAAGGTTGGGGGGCACCAGCTGGGGCACTGTCTCGTCCTCCAACCTACTGGTCATTTAAAACGACTGCTCACTTGAGCAGTGTTTTCTAGTCCTGCCTATTGCTGCGGGGGGCATGATTCACCAATACACTCATGCAGTGGTGGGCAAGATTTTGCTCAATACATACAAAGAAATGAAAGAATCCTCACCACCTGGCTGGAAGGTGGCAGCTTTTTACCCACGCCTAGCAACCCCACACAAGAGATTAGAACTGGAAAATAATATTGTTGTGACGGGTTGGATCACAGAAACCCCCTTGGGAGCTGCCAGCTGATGTGCAAAGACTACTTCTGTTTCTATTCTCCCTGCTAGCTCAGTGGTTTCAGCACTCTGTCTTGCTGAAGCCAGACACACCCATCTGCTCCAGACACAGACCCAGAGTCTGAATAACCTGTCCCAAAGCTGCAGGTTTACCTGAAAACAGCTCACAGAAGTCTGCTTGCCCTTAGCACTCAGATGCCCAATTCCCAATGGGGTCTAAACCCAAATAAATCCGTTTTACTCTGTATAAAGCATATACAGGGTAAACTCATAAATTGTTTGCCCTCTATAACACTGATAGAGAGATATGCACAACTGTTTGCTCCCCCAGGTATTAATACATACTCTGAGTTAAGTAATAAGTAGAAAGTGATTTTATTAAATACAGATAGTAGGATTTAAGTGATTCCAAGTAGTAACAGACAGAACAAAGTAAGTTACCAAGCAAAATAAAATAAAATACGCAAATCTATGTCTAATTACACTAAATATAGATAAGATCCTCACCAGTTCCAAAATGTTCCCTTTTACAGGCTAATCTTCTTTTAGCCTGGGTCCAGCAATCACTCACACCCCCTGTAGTTTTCAGTTTCCTTCAAGTGTCCTGGGGGGGTGGAGAGGCTTCTTCTTTAGCCAGCTGAAGACAAAATGGAGGGGTCTCCCACGGGTTTAAATAGACTGTCTCTTGTGGGTGGAGACCCCCTCCTCACCCTCTGTAGAATCCAGTCACAGAATGGAGATTCGGAATCACATGGGCAGGTCACATGCCCATGCATGACTCAGGACTGCAGGTAGCAGCCATTACCCACATGCTGCCTTGAACGTCCTCAGGTAGACTTCTAATGTGGATTGGAGTCTTCCAAGCTCTTTTGTCTGTTAAGTGCCCCCTGACTGAACACCTAATTTGCACATTCCTTTCCCAAGAAGTCATCAAATGTTCTAACTGAGGCCACTTAGAAATCAAGCAATTACACAGCCAATGTTCATAACTTTGAACACACAAATGGTGCCTGCATACAACTAGGGTGAACATAACCAGTAGATCATACCCTTTACATAGATATGTTACATGGCCTATGTAGCAAAACCCTATTCCAGTTATATTATACATACATTTGTGAGCCCCTTTATGGGGTACGCTGTCACATATCCAGTTATATCTGTAGAGCAGTTCAGGTAGAAAGAATATATGTTTACACTAACTGGAATCTGGGCAGATCACTCCTTTTGTGGAAGTGACGTGGAATTGTTAGTGGACACAAATGGTGAAGACCTCAGTTTTCCAACTCATCTGAAAGAAAATACTCAAAAGGCACAAAAAATAGTGCTTACAAAACTGGGACCACACACTGCCCTTAGATCTATTCATACAATTCCTACTGAAGATGGATGTTGCACCTGTTTAAAGGTAAGCATGACTCAAAACGATGAAGACCAGAGTGTGTGGAGAGAAGAGTTTATACTGGGAGTGGGAGCAAATTCCTGACTACAAGAGGTGCTTTTAACAGCTGGAAAACAGGCAGGGTTGAATTTCAGCCTTTCTTCTCTGGAAAAACTTGAGGAAAGTACCAGTTTGGAGATCTTGACCCCACCTGCACTGGCGCAGTACACTGTCTGAACTGGATCCTAACTGTTTTGAAGATCCATGGTATTCTTAGCTAATCTTTTCATGGATAATAGCGATTTTCACAGCCACTGAAATCTGACATTTCTTTGATCTTTCCAGACCATCCAGCTGATCCCTGGCGATGGGAGGCGGCAGCAGCACAGTCACTGCATCCTTCACATCTCATCACATGTGGGCTAATGTAAAGAGACACGACAGACACAATATGCGCCGTGTTAGGGTACATCACATCACAGAAGACTAAACAGGAACAAACAGTTAATCTACAGTGAAAGATCTGAGTTTCCAGAAAACTAACGACTCTAAAGCATTTAGCAACTGCCCTCCTCTTATTTATAAACTCCCCCGCTCCCCTTGAGTTCCCATTTAGTTCCACTTTCAGCGCGCGTGACAGGGTTTGGAGGGCAATCCAGAGCAGTGAAGGGTTGTGTCACCGCTTGCCCTGCAAACCCGAGTGCCTCGCGATGCTTTGCTGCTGTAGCTCCCCACCTGGGATGCTCCCAACCAGCCTGCAAACATGCAAGTCACACCCTGAAGTGTCTGTGGGCTTAGACGGCCCTGGTTCAGCAGCTCTGACCCCAGCAGCCTGTCCACAGCCCCACTCTGGCTTCCACCAGCCTTGGTTACAACCAGCCAAACACAGTCCCAATCTCATTTCCCCAAAACCATGTGCTCTGTAATGTCCAGCCCTTTCCTGGATAGTTCACAGCTGTTCGTGCCTCTAAAGACAAAAAAGGACTCCGGCGAGTGTGAATGCAGACAGGGGCATGCGCAAGCGGGGCAAGCAGGGCCACAGGCCCCGCCCATCAGTGGTGGCACAGAACTCCTCGGGGGCGAGCAAGCTCCTCCGGGGCTGGGCCGGGGGATGACAGTTTCTAGGCCTGGGGAGAACCAGGTCCTCCGGCTGCGGGGGACGAGCCAGCTCTTCTGGGCCAGGAGGTGGGGGAGGAGGGAGAAGAGCCAGCTCCTCTGGCTGTAGAGGGGGCCCAGAAAGGGCCCCTCCAAAAGTGGCCACATTTTGATTCCTGGGCATGCCCCCACATGCAGAGTCCCCCAAACAAAGATAAGAACTATGTATCCTCCCCACTGTATCTTCCCTTATTTACAACACTGAATGCTACAAAACAAGTATGTGGGTACACAACCAATCCAAAACCTTGTGGCTAATCCTAGGAGATAGGAGTTATATGGCAAAGATAGAATCATAGACCTGGAAGGGGCCTCAAGAGGTCATCTAGTCCAGTCCCCTGCACTCAAGGCAGGACCTTATCTAGACCATCCCTGACAGGTGTTTGTCCAACCTGCTCTTAAAAATCCCCAATGATGGAGATTCCACAACCTCTCTAGGTAATTTATTCCAGTGCTTAACCATTCTGACAGTTAGGAAGTTTTTCCTAATGTCCAACCTAAACTGCCCTTGCTGCAATTTAAGCCCATTGCTTCTTGTCCTATCCTTAGAGGTTAAGAAGAACAATTCCCCCACCCCACACACACCTCCTTGTAACAACCTTTTATGTACTTGAAAACTGTTATCATGTCCCCTCTCAGTCTTCTCTTCTCCAGACTAAACAAACCCAATTTTTTCAATCTTCTCTCATAGATCATGTTTTCTAGAGCTTTAATAGTTTTTGTCGGTCTTCTCTGGACTTTCTCCAATTTGTCCACATCTTTCCTGAAATGTGGCACCCAGAACTGGACACAATACTCCAGTTGAGGCCTAATCAGCACAGAGTAGAGCAGAAGAATTACTTCTCGTGTCTTGCTTACAATACTCCTATAATACATCCCAGAATGATGTTTGCTTTTTTTGCAACAGCGTTACACTGTTGACTCATATTTAGCTTGTGATCCACTATAACCCCCCCAGATCCCTTTCCACAGTACTCCTTCCTAGGCAGTCATTTCCCATTTTGTATGTGTGCAACTGATTGTTCCTTCCTAAGAGGAGTACTTTGCATTTGTCCTTATTGAATTTCATCCTATTTACTTCAGACCATTTCTCCGGTTTGTCCAGATCATTTTGAATTATAATCCTATCCTCCAAAGCACTTGCAACCCCTCCCAGCTTGGTATCGTCCACAAACTTTCTAAGTATACTCTATGCTATTATCTAAATCATTGATGAAGATATTGAACAGAACTGGACCCAGAACCGATCCCTGCGGGACCCCACTCGTTATGCCCTTCCAGCATGACTGTGAACCACTGATAACTACTCTCTGGGAGCAATTTCCCAACCAGTTATGCACCCACCTTACAGTAGCTCCATCTAGGTTGCATTTTCCTAGTTTGTTTATGAGAAGGTCATGCAAGACAGTATCAAAAGCCTTACTAAAGTCAAGAGATACCACATCTACCGCTTCCCCCCTATCCACAAGGCTTGTTACCTTGTCAAAGAAAGCTATCAGGTTGGTTTGACATGATTTGTTCTTGACAAATCCATGCTGACTGTTATTTATCACCTTATTATCTTCTAGGTGTTTGCAAATTGATTGCTTAATTATTTGCTCCATTATCTTTCCGGGTACAGAAGTTAAGCTGACTGGTCTATAATTCCCCAGGTTGTCCTTATTTCCCTTTTTATAGATGAGCACTATATTTTCCCTTTTCCAGTCATCTGGAATGTCTCCCATCTTCCATGACTTTTCAAAGATAATTGCTAGTGGCTCAGATAGCTCCTCAGTCAGCTCCTTGAGTATTCTAGGATGTACTTCATCAGGCCCTGGTGATTTGAAGACATCTAACTTGTCTAAGTAATTTTTGACTTGTTCTTTCCCTATTTTAGACTCTGATCCTACCTCATTTTCAGTGGCATTCACTATGTTAGATGTCCAATTGCCACCAATCTTCTTGTTGAAAACCGAAACAAAGAATTAAGCACCTCTGCCATTTCCACATTTTCTGTTATTGTCTTTCCCCTCTCATTGAGTAACGGGTCTGCTCTGTCCTTGGTCTTCCTCTTGCTTCTAATGTATTTGTAGAATGTTTTCTTGTTTCCTTTTATGTCCCTAGGTAGTTTGATCTCATTTTGTGCCTTGGCTTTTCTAATTTTGTCCCTACATACTTGTGTTATTTGTTTATATTCATCCTTTGTAATTTGACTGAGTTTCCACTGTTTGTGGAATCACAAAGTGGCATCACACTACGCAGAAACTTGCCACCAGAACAGGAATGCACAGTAATGATAAAGAAATGGGCATGTAGCTCTGTCCTGTGTTGATTGTACCTACCTCTGACAGATAACCTGACCCATTTCTTTTTACTGTCTGGCAATCCTTGTGTAGCTTGTCACACCAAAGAAACAAAACCCAGTGAGTTGAATTGTATTAAGTATGGTGTCAGACTTGAATAATTAACCTATGGTGATTGCCATAGCTTTATTTTTCTTTAATACTGTATACAAGGTGTCTGTGTTGTTTGGGGTTAAACAGTGGAGATAGTTTGGGAATTAACATTGGTTACAGCTGCCTAGAGCAATGGGCAGGCAGACTCCTGTACTCATGCAGAGCACCACTGATTTCAAACAGAATCTGGGTGGGTACCGGGGGTGCTCCCCTATGGAGCTGATTGCAGGACAGTGGCCTTAGAAAGTAACCTCTCTGAAGACATGGTAGGGCCTTTGTCTGCCCTTTGTTCTGTGCGGGGCCACGCATGTCCTCAGGGCTAACAAATAACGGGTGGCCCTACAGCTGAGCTACTCCTCCCTGGCAAGTGGAGTGGACTGCTCATCTCTCCTGGGGTGACATAGGGAGTGCATGGCGATCACTGCACCCTGTCCCACAGGTACTTTATCCCCCCCCGCCCGGCCCCATCAGTGTAGCAGCTGAGCCTGCCCTGCTCTTGAATCACTCCTCTCCCCCCCCCCCCCAATGAGGCAGGGCAGCAGTGCCGCTGTCCCCATGGGGCACTTGGGGAAACTGAGGCACAGAGAGACTGGTGCTTTGGCCAAGGTCACAGGGGGAGTCTGTGGCAGAGCAGGGACTTGAACCTGGGTCTCCTGAGGCCTGGCCCAGCCTTCCAGCCCGCAGGGAGGGGCCATGCTCCGGCCCGGCCCACTGGGGCACCCCCAGGCGGGCGCGGGCCCCTCGGTGGCTCAGCGGGGCCCGGAGCGCCCCACGCGCGGCCGAACGGGACACTCCCCGTGGGTGGGGGTGGGGGGGGCAGGTCAGAGGAGAGGAACCAAGCGGAGGAGGGACTGGGAGCAGGCGACTCGTCCTCTCCACTCAGGCGCTCGCCGTAGTCACCTATGCACCGGTCCTCTTACGTCATATCCGCGCCGGCAGCCGGTTAGGCCCCTGCCTGTGGGTCCTTCCGCTGCGGGCGTCGCGTCGGTCGGTCGCAGCGGAAGAGCGTCTTCCAGCTGCTGTGCTGGGTCCGCGATGTCCTTGCGCCTGGGGAAGCTCGCCCGCCCGGGGGCTGCGGCCGCTCGGGGCCGCCCGGAGCTCGGCGCCCTGCGAGTGGTGAGGCGAGGCGGGCTCGGCTCCCCCTGCCCGAGTGCAGCCGGGGGGCTGGCGGCGTTCTGCGCCCTAGGGCGGGACCCCTCGTTATCTCTGTGCCGCGCCGTGCGCAGGGTCTGACGGGTCCCCGTACGGGGCGCGGGGGGATTTCCCCCAGGACTCACGGGCAGTGACCTTGGCGGGTTCCCACCTTCCGCTGCAGCGCGGGGTGTGAGTCGCTTGCCAGGCTCCTCTGGGGAGAAATTCCTGCCATGGTGGGGGGCCTCGGGCACTGGTGCAGCTTGGACCCCCCTGTGCTCCGCCTGTGGCACGTAATAGTCTAGTCCAGGGGTAGGCAACCTATGGCACNTGTGCAGGGGCAGGGTCATGGTGGTGATCTGTGATCTACAGGAGGTGGGACTAGTTCTTTCTGGCCTTAAATTCTATAACTTCGTGTGTCCTTCAAATGTTACCTCAAGCCGTGTTTAGTAATAATCCTGGGGAAGAGTACTGGATCGGTATCGCATCTTCTGTCACAACTGACTGGATACCACAGAAGTGATGCACTCGACCTTTTGCAAGGGTTCGGAGTGAAAAAAGTGACGGGAGGATCCTTTATAAAATTCATGTTTGGCACCCATATTATATAGATATAGATAAATATAAAATATGCACACACACATCTAGGTGAACTTAATTCATATTCTAACCTGGAATTCATTACAAATCTGAAGACATTTCTTGTGTTTTCTAAGAATTTGGCTACATGTTACATGTAATCATTAGCAGATCACTTGGACAGGAAGAATGGTTTTGTTATTAAGGCACAGGGCTGGGAGTCAGAAAAATCAGCATTCTGCTTTTTGCTCTGACACAGATTTCTTTTCACAAGTCATTTCACCACTCCAACAGTTTTTAATCTGTAAAATGGAGCCCCTGATACACTACTACGGTACTATTCTAAAGACTTGAGGCTTGATTTACCCATGTTTGGAAGGCATTTAGAAAGCTTTGGGTGGAGGGGTACTATAGAGTAGCAAAGCGCTATTTATTTTCTTTATTCTTAGAGACTAGCCTGAACTCTACATTTAAGAGCTCAGTCTTGCAAACATGTTGTTTATTTTTACCAGTCTAAAAACACAATCTTCTTGCCTGTTCTTTTTGATGATGAGAAAACTAGTGATGTTTTACTAAGCTCAGTGGGGGAGAAAGCTGTTCATCATGGACAAGCAGAACGTTATGAGACTGTGGGTTGATCCCTTCAGTTTAATTGTAAATCTCTAAACGTGGACATGCTGTTGCATAGAATATGATTACTTACATAGCACTAGCATAGCAATGTAGCTCATATTACGTGGATTGGATGGAAAGTGGTTAACTGACAAATTACAAAGTAATTGTATGTGGGGAGTCATCATCCAGTGGGGGTATTTTTAGCAGGTCCTGCTGATGCTGTTCAATAGCTTTTTTTAGTGGCCTGGGAGAAATTTAAAATCATTGTTGGTTAGGTTTGCAGATGTTGTTCTTATTGATCGAGTGGTAAATAATGATGGGGACTCTGTCAGTTATACAGAGTAATCTAGATTAATTGGAAAAGGGCTCAATTGAAGAACACATGGTTTAGAACAGCCATATGAAGTATTGGACCTCTAGAAACAAAAAGTGTAGGTCACACTTACAAGATAAAGGGTACTGTATCCTGGAATGCATTGATTCTGAAAGGTTTCAGAGTGGTAGCTGTGTTAGTCTGTATCCGCAAAAAGAACCAGGAGTACTTGTGGCACCTAGAGACTAACAAATTTATTTGAGCATAAACTTTTGTGAGCTACAGCCCACTTCATCGGATGCATAGAATGGAGCATATAGTAAGGAGATATATATACACATACAGAGAACGTGAAAAGGTGGGAGTTGTCCTACCAATTCTAAGAGGCTAATTAATTAAGAGAAAAAACTTTTGTAGTGATAATCAAGATAGCCCATTACAGACAGTTAATTCTGAAAAGTACTTATGGGTCGTGGTAGATAACCAATTGAACAAGAGCTCCCAGTGAAGTGCTGTAGCTCAGGGTAAAGATGATTCTTTGGTGTATAAACAGGGGAATAGTAAGTGGGAATATGGAGGTGGTATTACTAGAGCCCTGTTTGGATACACAAATGTGTATCCGCATCCAATCTGCTATCCGCAAACATTATTTGCGGATATCCGTGGATTTGCAGGGCTCTACACTGGGGGCCGGGCTGAGGCTCCCGCGCATCCCCCTGCTGGAGTCTGGTTGGTGAGAGCCGCGGGCAGCTTTAGGGAGCCCACGCGGAGTCACGGACCCTCCACCTGCCCTCGGCTGGGTGGGGAGCCCGGGGGGCGGGGACACGGTTGGGGACTGCTCTCAGGCCCCCTTCCCCACCACACTGCGGGCAGGTGAAGGGTCCACAACAGCTCCGTGGCTGGGTTCCATGCTGTCCCGGGAGGGGGAGACCTGTGGAGCTGACCCAGGCTCCCCACAGCTGCCCACCCAGTTCTTACTGTGGCCGGGCTGCGGCTCCCAGCCGCCACCCACCCTGGCCGGAGCCGGGTCTGGGAGAGCCACACTGGCAGCTGTGAGGAGCCACGGCAGACCCTCCACCTGCCCTGGGCGGGGGGCCTGAGCAGCCCACGGGCAGTGTCCCAGCCTCCCGCCTAGGGCAGGTGGAGAGACCCAGGCTCCCCACAGCTGCCAGCGTGGTTCTCGCAGACCTGGCCGGGGGTGGTGGTGTGGTGATGGTGAGGGCGCTCGGGGCCGCAGCCTGGCCACGATGCGGAGCCGCGGCGGACCCTCCACCTACCTTGGGCAGGGGGCCCGAGCAGTCCCTCCACCCAGTGTCCCTGCTCTTCAGATCCCCGCCCAGGGCAGGTGGAGGATCCGTACTGCAGTTCCTCATAGCTGCCCGCCCGGCTCTTACTGTCAGAGCCCTGTGCGGATACAAAATTTGTATTTGCATCCAGGCTGCTATCCGCAGAAATGGTCCATGGATATAAAGTGGATACCCACGGACTCTGTATGTAGTACCAATGAGAGCATTACTAGAATGCTGTATCCAGTCTTGATGTCCACACTTCAAAAGGGAATTGGAAAAATTGGAATGAGTTCAGACAAGAACTCCAAGAATCATTAGAGATCTGGAAACCTGCCTTACAATGAGAGACTAAAGAAACTCAATCTATTTAGTTTATCCAAAGGAAGGTAAAGAGGTGACTTGATCATTGTCTGCAGGTATGAACACGGCAAAGCAATTTTTGTTAATAGATGGCCCTTTAATCCTAGCAGAAAAAGGCACATAAGGAGATCCAATGGTTGCAAGTTGGAGCTTGACAATTTTGGAGTAGAAATTGGGAGCAAATTTTTAACAGTGAAGGCAATTGACCATTAGAACAGCTTACCTAAGGATGTGGTGGTTTCTCCGTTGCTTGAAATCTTTAAAACAACTCTGTATGTCTTTTTGAAATATATGCTATGGCTCAACAGATGCAGAAATTACTGTGTGAGGTTCTATGGTCTGGTAAGCAGAAGATCTGACAAGATGATCAGGATGGTCTCTTCTGGCCTGAGTAGAGGGCATAGATATGTATAAAATTAGTAGTAAATAAATTGGCCCTTAAAATAAGTCATTAAAGATCTTTGGCACTTTTTAGACTAGGGATATCAATCCTTTTCTTCTGGCCAAGTTCTATTTTGTGGTAACACATTCAATCACTTTAAATCACTCGTGATTTCTATTAGATACTATTTTCTTCACTTCCTGGGTTATGCTACAGTTAAACAAATTTAATCATTTAATAGATGCTGATTCTACAATCAGGTCTGCAGGGCAGATGGTTGTACTGTCATGGATCTGATTACAAGATCAGGTCCTAAAACTGTAAACTCTCCAAGGTGGGAATGATGCCTTTAATTGTGTTAGGCATTGATCCTGTTTGGGGCCTCTGGGTCATAGTATTTATATTAATACAATGTTAAAATCAACAACTTGAATTCATTAGTTTGGTTGTTGTGTTTTCTTGCAGGCAAAAATTCACGTGAGCGCTCAGCAGAAGTTGAAGTATGGCTGGTTGGCTTATATGCTGGGAGAGAGATCTACTAAAAAGTTCAATAAATACAGCAAAATCTTTACTGTGGATGGCAACTTATCTTCTGGGAAGGGCAAACTTGCACAACAAATAGCAGAAAAGCTAGGTATGGCGGATTCTTTTTCAGTCCTCTATAATATTTTATGGAACATAACACATTGCAATCCTTGTACAGGCAAAGGCACTGATTCATCAAGTATCAGTGGTTTGGGGTGGCTCGAATAGTTCTTTGCTGCCTGTAACGATGCGGACTCACCCCTGCGGCGCCTCCTGCTGGCGTCCTTCCGGGAATTAGCTCTGCCAGCCTTGGAGCGCCCTCTGCAGGCCGGTATCCTGCTGCCACTTGGCCCCCGTGTCCCTCCCTGGACTCCGGTGCCCCTTTATCTGGGGTGCAGTACACCTGGCAGTACACCCCTCAGTCTCAGGGTCTCCCCTCCCCAGGGAACCACCCACTATCCCCACCTTGCCTCAGTCGTAGGCTACTGCCAGTCACCAACTCGCCCCCGCGCCCTGGGCAGACTGCAGTGTACATCGCTCATCACCGGCAAGGTTGGGTCTGGACCTGCTGCCTCTCTCTGCAACCCAGTGCCTCTATGGGGCTTTGGACAAGGCCCTACAGCCTGGGGAGTTGCCAGCCTGGAGCTCCCCAGCCCCTCTGGCCTTTCCCCAGCCCTGCCTCACTCTAGGCACCCTGAGCTTCCCAGCAGCCAGGCCCCCCTCTCTCTGAAGGCAGAGAGAGACTGTTTGGGCTCCTGGCTTGCAGCCTCTTAGGGGCCAGCTGGGGCGTGGCCGCAGCTCTGCTTCCCCCAATCAGCCCAGTGGCCGCTTTCTCCTGCCACAGCCCTTTCCTAGGGCTGTTTTAAGTCCCTCAGGGCAGGAGCGGTTGTCCACCCCGCTACACTGCCACAGTTAATATAGTGGTTTGACTGGCAATGAGAATATCAAATATATGGCAAACTGGGATTTCTGGATGTCACATTTTCCAAATATGTGGGCAATTGTAGGGGTGTTGGTGGAAGAAATCCTGGCCCTAAGGAAGTCAGTGGAAGTTTTCTCAGTAGGTTGTCTTAGGTTACACTGCAGTAAGAATGTTCTCTCAGAAATAGAGTGGGGTTATAAGAACGGTGGACAGGGAAACGGCTGCTCAGAACAACAGCTTAGAGGCCATTTTGAAGAAGGAAGAAGAAACTGAAAGATATCGTTTTTAACTTGGTTGTGCATCTCTAATCATGGTGGCATGGTGAAATTCATTGGAGAACATTGTGTAGTAATATTTTGCTCAGAACTTGTGGAGATGAGTTATGTATGCATGCCTGTAAATAAAATAATTTCACTTTAAACTACAGTTTTAAAAATAACTAAAATTAATAGGAAATGTCCAGTGTAAACCAAAGCAAACAATTTTATGATCTTGATTCCTCTTTGTCTCAGGTATGCAGTATTTCCCAGAAGCAGATGTACATTATTTGGACAGGGTCACAGGAGATGGAACACTACTGGATGAGAAATTTAATGGCCATTGTAGTCTAGAGAAATTTTACAATGATCCTAAATGTCCTGATGGAAATTCATATCGCCTACAAACCTGGTTGTACAGTAACCGTGTTTTACAGTATTCCGACGCACTGGAGCTCCTCCTGTCAACAGGTTAAGTTTTGTTTCTAAATTAATTGGTGAATTTGGATTCTAGAGTTGTTAAAATGATTAAGCTGCCTTTACCAGTTTGGCTGCCCCCCATAGCTGTATTTTAAAATATAAAATCTCATTATTCCATTAGTTTTTGAATAGTCCTTTTTATAAAGTGTTTAAAAATGAGAAACCGTCTGAATTATTAAAAAACAAAATAACAGTTCTATTGTTAGAAAAACATTATTCAGAATGTAAACTCTGCTGTTTTTCATTATGCCTGTTTAAAAGGCATCACACTGATGGTGAACTTCATTAGTTCTTTCAGGGGGAGGGCAGAGTTAGGCTGGTAATCTGTCAGGGCAGCTTGGCAGAGTTTTCCAGAGGAAACTGCACTTAGACCTGTTAATGTGGCTTTTTGAATATAATCATTAAGGTGGCACAGTTAAAATCAAAGTCCAAAATACATAACTCAAATTGTAGTCAGTCATCTTTCAGGATAAAAATGCACATTGCCTTGTAAGGGTCCATACTCTGTGACTAAGCAGAATTGATCTGGAAGCTTGGGGGGCGGGGGGGAGGGGGAAGAGTGGTGGTTTTTTTTAAATCAAGTCCTGCAAGCTTGACCTGGAATCTGAAAGTTAAGCTGTGATGTTTCTGGGTCACACATCACCAAGGATACAGATTCTGTGATGATGTGTAAGCCAGAAAAAAAATCTGTCTCCCTCTTCTATAGCTGTATCAGATTTGCCTCATTAACAGAGTTAAAAATTAACAATCTTATTGTAATCAGTGTAAAGTAAGCAAATGAGAGGAACAGATTGGTTAGGTAAGAAGTTGCTATTTCCATAGCCACTTTTGTACCCTAACTATACTTTAAGGTTTCAGCAGCAGCATTAACTCAGCCATCTTGCACCTGCTATGTTTGTTACATGTATTTCTAGGGTAGCCCTCACTGTAGTATCTGAGTGTATTTTAGATACGAGAGCACGTTCCTATAAGGAGGAACAATAATATCCTTGCCTTCACATTAACAAACTACATTTCAGATGGGGTCTCCTCATGATGTATTGCTTATTGTGTCATTGGAAGGCATTTGGATATCATGGTGATAGGTGTGCTATAAAAACCTGAATAGAATTGATCAATTGGTACATTCAGTAGTGCTAGAGATGTATGTTCGTTTGAACGTATGCCTGATGATATGTTGAGGGGTGAAATCTTTACTCTTTTGGTACGTTAACTTGCTCAGCGAAGAGGGTGTTCCAGGATGATGTAATTAGAAGAGCCTGACTGTTGCTTATTATCTAATAGATATGACTTGAGATGTTGTTGCAGCGTAGTTTTATTAAGCCTTTCATGATTAGAACCTGTTTGTAATCATAGGACAAGGTGTAGTGATGGAACGCTCCGTCTACAGCGACTTTGTGTTCATGGAGGCGATGTTTCAACAAGGCTATATCCATCAAAGATGTAAGTCCCTATCTGCAAAAAGAAACTTAATTTGTAACACTGTCTGAGGAATATGATGGCCATGTAAACAGATGGAAAGGCAGCAAGCCTGAATCCTTAATGTCTGAAGGTGTCATTTAGCCAGTGGGCCATGCTACTGACCTGTACGCCAAGGAACTCTCTAGCTTTAGGATTCCAGTCCCTTTTCTTCAATGCTTCAGTTTTATTTCTTTAACATTAAAGTTGTTGAACACAAGTTCCTCCTATCAATTATGTTCTTTTCCCTGATTCTGGAACATCTGCAGAAGCACTCCTGGTCCTTGCAACTCTTCCCCCTAATTGCGCTCTTGCTGCCTCTAATGAGGACCAGGTGATCTTCAAGCTATTACCTGATCTCTGGCCACATAACACCAGCTGGGAGACAGCTGATTAGGGCTAGGCCCAATTCCATTTAAAGGGCAAACCATGTTGTGATGGGGTTTAAAGGTATTCTTAACAAATCAAACAAAGTTGCTTCTACAGTCTTTTTAATGATTACCCAAGCCTCTTAATCTGTGGTGTGATGTTCTTCTACGTTTCCTTTCACACTTCTTATCACAACATCTGAGTGTATATAGGGGAGAGTTCTCCTATGGTATCCCCTTAGTCTTGCCTGGGTTCAGTGATACTATAATTTTTTGTTCTTTCATGAAATTATAAACTATTGCTATGGAAATAGTCCCTGAGTAAATCTGCAAGGGAAAGGGGACAGATTAGGAGGAAGAGCTAACTTGGTGATCAGCAGGCAGGAGAAAGATACAATACAATATTATTAAATCCACACTGTCGCACAGCTGGGAATAAAACTCAGGAGTTCCTGGCTCCCAGCTCTCTGCTCGGTGCACTTGACCATGCTGCATCTAGTGCCTGCCTTCCCTGCCCCTGGTGGAATTATTGAGATGCTTCAACTCAGAAGTTGAACTAACAACAAGAATTTTTGCTATAAGATGGGGTTTTATCAGTTGGAAGGGATAGAGGAGGAGAAAGACCTGAATGTATTGGTTGATCACAGGATGACTATGAGCTGCCAGTGTGATTCAGCTGTGAAAAAGGCGAATGCAGTGCTAGGATGCATCAGGCGCGGTATTACCAGCAGAGACAGGGAAGTGTTAGTATCATTATACAAGGCACTGGTGAGAGTTCATCTGGAATATTGTGTCTAAGAAAGTTGAATTCAAACTGGAACAGGTGCAGAGAAGGGCTACTAGGATGATCAGAGGACTGGAAAACCTGCCTTATTAGAGGAGACTTAAAGAGCTTTTTTTTTTTTTTTTTAGCCTAACCAAACGAAGGCTGAGGGGAGATATGATTGCTCTCTGTAAATACATCAGAGGGATAAATACTAGGGAGGGGGAGGAGTTATTTAAGTTAAGCACCAATGTGGACACAAGAATAAATGGCTATGAACTGGACATCAACAAGTTTAGTCTTGAAATTAGATGGTTTCTAACCATCGGAGGATTGAAGTTCTGGAACAGCCTTCCAAGGGGAGCAGTGAGGGCAAAAAACCTAATTGGTGTCAAGACTGAGCTTGATAAGTTTATGGAGGGGATGGTAAGATGAGATTGCATACATGCTCATTGTAGGCAATCTGTGACTGCTAGCAGCAAATATCTCCAGCGGCCGGTGATGGGACATTAGATGGGGAGGACTCTGAGTTACTACAGATAATTCTTTCCCAGGTGTGTGTCTGGTGGGTTTTGCCCACATACTCAGGGTCTAACTGATTGCCATTTTTTGGGTCGGGAAGGAATTTTCCCCTGGGTCAGATTGGCAGAGACCCTGAGGGGTTTTCGCCTTCCTATGGAGCATGGGTCACTTGGAGGTTTAAATTAATGTAAATGGTGGATTCTCTGGCACTTGAAGTCTTTAAATCATAATTTGAAGACTTCAGTAACTCAGCCAGAGGTTAGGGGTCTATTACAGGAGTGGGTGGGTGAGGTTCCATGGCCAGCAATGTGCAGGAGGTCAGACTAGATGATCTTGATCCCTTCTGGTTTTAAAGTTTGAGTCTATGAGAAGTGAGGCAGCTTCTTGAGCCATGCAGGAGTATTTCATACCAGCTGAGAATGGTCCTTAGAAGCTTTAAGGGGGAGCTCATGGGCTACTGAAAGATTCAGAAGTCTGTAGAAATGACACTGAAATGAAGCGTAAAACCTTCCCCAAAATCAGTTCTTATTGCATGGTTGTTTTTGTCAAGTACAGGTAGATAAGCCAGTTTGGAGTTTGTTTCTGAGGTGATGTTTCAGAACAGTTAAACATTTTTCAGAAAGTGAAAACCCCTTGTCTGTCTTACCCTGTACGTTTCAAATGTCTTGTCTGATTCATATTGGATTTAGTTAAAAACAAAATCACCTGTTGCAAGAGACCCACTGTCACATTATGGGGTGCAGTCCAGACCAGTGAGGAGTTGTCACCTCTTACCTGTAACGCTAAGTGCCTCACAATGTTTTGCTATCATAGTTCCCATGTGTGCAGGTCACACCCCAAAGTGTCTGTGTACTAGACCAGAGGCTCTCAAACGGGGAGGCACGGAATGTATTCTGGCGCACGTGTGTGTGAGAGAAGCTTTGGGGGGGAAAAAACTTACTGTGTATGTTTCACCCACAGCAATGAGTAACTCTTCAGGTTTGAGGGGGACAGGGCATCCATCTTAGACCTCGGCAGCTGTTCAATATGCCGCCCTTACTTCTGTGCTGCTGCTGGTGGCAGCACTGCCTTCAGAGCTGAGTGCCTGGCCAGCAGCAGCCGCTCTCTGGCCGCCCACCTCTGAAGGCAGCACAAGAGTAAGGATTGCAATGCCGTGACCCCCCCCCCCACACACACACAATAGGCTTGCAGTCCCCTTTTTGGTCAGGACCCCCAGTTTGAGAAACGCTGCTCTGTATACTTAAATGGCTCTCTTTGAATCAATGCCTTACTTTTTTTAATATTTAGTGAGAGTTGAAGGACCCCTCTTTCTCAGCTTGTATCTGTCTAGTGATGGATGCCAACGATGGCTTCTGTCCTTGTTTATATCACCAAAAGTTCAATGATTTTGTTTCAAGAGGCATGATAATACTCAGGGTGCTTTTCCCTTCCTGTGAGTGTCCTATCCCCCTGCTGATCTCCATGTACATGCAGCTTCCATTGTTTCTGGTCACACCTAGCTTAATTTACATAGCTGTGACATTCCCTCCTGTCTGGGTGAGAACTGTTCCTTCCTTTCTTCAACCACATGCTTTAAAACATAATATTGAGTATCCGTAATTCCTTCTGTAGTGTTAATATATACATTTCACAGTGATATTAATCACCAGTGTGGCATTATCTTTCAGAGAAGACATCACTCTGTACGCTTACCTTACAGTAATGTTGTACGCAATCAGTTGATTCAGTTGCTTACCACTTGAGGTTCAGCCCCCCAGGCGTTATAGACCAGTAAACCATTGAAATGAATTCTTTGAGACCAAGCTTCTCTCTCCTGCTGGGTGTAGATGCCATGTTGTCTTCTCCCCCACTTGCTAGTGTGAGGTTTGCCTCCATCCCTCATTAGCTTGATGTCTGTTTGCTGCTTATCTGTAAAATTGAGGAAAACACACATTCCTTTGGGCATGGCTACACTTGCAGATGTAGAGCGCTGTGAGTTAAACCAGCCTTCATAGAGCGCAGTAGGGAAAGCGCTGCAGTCTGTCCACACTGTCAGATTCAAGCGCACTGGCATGGCCACATTAGCAGCTCTTGCAGTGCCACAGAGAGCAGTGCATTGTGGTAGCTATCCCAGCATGCAAGTGGCTGCAACGTGCTTTTCAAATGGGGGGGTGAGGTGGAGTGTGACAGGGAGTGTGTGTGTATGTGGGGGGAGAGAGTGGGTTTTTGGAGGGCTGAGAGCATGTCAGCATGCTGTCTTGTAAGTTCAGACAGCAGCAGACCTCCCTCCCCCCACCTCTCTCTCACTCTCAGCAAGCAACATTCCACAGTAATGGTTGCTTTGTCTCGGTGCAGATAAGCGGCTGGCTGTCAGAAACGGAGCTTTGAAAGGGCATATCCGCATTCTTGCAGCCGATTTCAAAACAATGACAAGAGTGGCCACTTGACTTAAGGGGATTATGGGACGTTTCCGGAGGCCGATCGCAGTAATGCAACACCTTGTTCACGCTGACGCTGGGGTGTTTCAGTCGAGGCGCAGCAAGCGTTATGCTTCTCATGGAGGTGGATTACCAGGAGCGCTCCAGCTGCAGAGTCCAGGCACTCTAAGTGCCTTGCCAGTGTGGACGGGTCGCGAGTTAGGGCGCCCGGGACTGCTTTAATGCGCTCTAACTTGCAAGTGTAGCCAAGCCCATATCTTAGGATTGACCCGTTTAACAACTCACCTTACATACCTGGCTTAAAAATATTTTAGTTAACATTCCTGCATGTGTCCATATCTCTTTATACCCACCACGTACATACATGATTCAAAGTGATACCTCACAAGGCATATTATGTACAAAGATTATTACAATAGCGTGTAAGGTGTGACTACAGGGGTGCTTAGTGTCACAACCACAGAGGAGAAATTTCACGCAGAATGGATTTGTTTGGAGGAATTTTGTGGAGAAAGGTGTGTGTCAAAATAAGGCTTATAATAGAAAGTCACAACCCACTGTGGTGTTCATGCAAACAGCTCAGGAACCTTAGAACAATAACATCTTGTTTAGGAACACACCCTTGTGCATAAATCTTCTTTTATAGGAAGCAACTAATCTGTTATGAAACATCCAGCAATACTGATATCCTCAAACAACATATACTGTACTAACCATAAATATGGACATCCCAGTAAAGACAGTGACAGTGTTTTATCAGTGGTGCTAAAGATCATCTTGCAAATCTGGAAATCTCTCCAACTATTTGAGTTAGAACACAATAAAATATATGTAGCCAAATTCACCCTTAATTTCCACTGACTTCATTGGAAATGCACTAAAGATGAATTTAACAGAGGCATTCTAGGCTACAGTTGAAAAAGCTACTACAGAAGAAAAGATTTTCATAGAAATCTGTTCATGGATGGTTATTTCTGGTTGTGCCCAGAGACCTCGGTCATAGTTTGAGCGAAGGAGGAGGGTCCCAGAGCCCAGACTCCAGCCCGAGCCTGAACATCTACACTGCAGTTAAACAGTGCTGTAGCTTGAGCCCCACAAGCCTGAGTCAGCTGACCCAGGCCAGCCACGGGTGTTTAATTGCAGTGTAGACATACATAGGGGGTCTTTCTTTACTGCAAGCTGAATCTGGGTTTTAACTAGTCATCCTCCACCCCACCATCGCCGCAGAAAAAACAGGTTCGGAGGTGCTTTAAGCCCAGGCTAATTTACTTGACTGAGGCTGTGCATTAGAGCCCAGGTTCCACTTCAACTCTGGCTGGAATCCACCAGTTTTGCTGTGAGGATGCAGGCAAGATCATTCAAGTGTAGATAGTTCTCCCATGCCTTCCCACAATTCTTTGCAAGGTACAGAGAGATTCTCCCACAATTGCCTGGGAAAGAACCCTAAAGCTTCTTTGCACAAAGAACCCTGGGCTATGGCCCCAGACCTGCACGGGGAAGTGTAGAAACTCTGAGGGCACAGTATGGCTTTGTGGGAATGCTTACACCTGGACTGGTGCTTAGACCTGGTGGTGATTACCCAGGTTAACTTCTTTCCCAATGAGAGAGCACAGAGCTGTTGGGAAAGTATCAGTAGAGCAGCGGTTCTCAACCTGTGGCCCATGGACTGCATGCCGCTCAATTAACTCAAAGTTGCAGCCCAGCTCAGCTGTGTGCTGAAGGCTGGCTCGTGTGCAGGTTCCCAGCTGCCTGGCGCAGAGTGGACCAGGCTGCCCCACCGCCCAGCGCAGCTGGGTTGGGGCCTGGGCAGCCGCCCCGCCCCGCAAACTCCAGGGTCCGGGGCAGCCATGCAGCCAGCTGGTGCTGCGGCACAAGTAACACATTGTGGGACGAAGATGCAGCCAACAATGCGTAATAAATGGAGAACCACTGTAGTAGAGAGTCTGGGGGCTCCACGGACTGTAGTGGGAGGGAGCACTGAGCTCACAGATCAGTGCACTCAGATGCTGGGCACCCCAACAATATTTCCCTTCCTCAGAGACGTCCCTTGCTGATGTGTGTGTATTGTGGGAGGACAGATGTGCCTCTCACGCTTCCCCTCAGATTTCTTTAAGACTGGATAGGATGGGTTTTTTGTGGAGTGACATGACGTGGTTATTCCTCCTTTTCTTCCCTAGACTCCTGAGAACCCATGATTCTCTCTAGAACCCCCTTTGCCCCGCTGCCATGTTCTCAGTGGGTGCAGCTCTCCTCATACTGTGGCTATTGGAAGTAGCAGCCTGCTTCCTTCAGGCAGTGTCTACAGCTGTCTCTGCCCGTGCCCTCTGCTGTTTCTATGGCCTGGTCTACACTGGGGGGGGAATCGATCTAAGATACGCAACTTCAGCGATGAGAATAGCGTAGCTGAAGTCGACGTATCTTAGATAGAATTAAAATTACTTACTTTGCGTCCTCACAGCGCTGGATCGACGGCCGCGGCTCCCCCGTCGACTTTGCTTCCGCCTCTCGCACTGCTGGAGTTCAGCAGTCGACGGGAGAGCGATCGGGGATCGATTTATCGCGTCTACACTATACTCAATAAATTGATCCCCGATAGATGGATCGCTACCCGCCGATCCGGCGGGTAGTGTAGATGTACCCTATAAGAACCTACCTGTGCAGGTTGGGGGAAGGGTCACTTTTCTGCAAGTTCATGAAAGGAGGGAGGGTTGGAGGCAAAAGGACTAATGCAAAATAATTAAAGGGAACTGGGATTTGTGGCTTGTTAGGCTGAGACTCTTCCTGTTAATAACAATGACCTCAGTGAATCTGGCAACATTTAAATCAGAAGTAAACTACCCTATAATGTAATAGTGGCATATGAAAGACTAATATTTGTTGCTTATTTTCTATTTCTATAAGGCTCTTTCAGCTTTAAATTTGCTAAATCCCCTTGCCTGGGGGAAAAACCCAACCTGAACTGTGTATTCCGGCTGAAATCTTTGCAGGGAGATAAGACTTCATAAACACTTCTACTGAACAGACAGACTTCTCTGAAAATGAAATGCAGTTACAAATGCTGACAGAATCCTTTCAAGAGGCTGTATTGATCATTTACCTGGTGGGTGGGATGATGATCAAAATTAAACTGTTTCTTTTCTGTTGTTTGTTCTTGAGCTTCATTACATACATAGAAATACGTAACCGTCTGTATTCTCCAATTAAGGAATTCCCTGCGCTTGTGTTTTTTTTTTTTTTCAGGTGTTGATCATTATAATGAAGTCAAGGGCATCAGTATCTGTGAATTCCTGCCACCTCATTTGGTGATCTATATTGATGTACCAGTCTCAGAGATACAGAAAAGGATCCAAGAGAAAGGAAAGGTAATTCTAGCTGTTAGCTTGCTTTTTTGTGTTAAAATGTCGTGATCAGGGCCTGGTGCATGAATCATGCAGCTGTGGAACTTACTGCAGAGTCTGTCTGTTTGCTGCAGAATTGTGCTCCAGAATCTCGTTTCATTTTTTTTTATTTTTTTTTAAATTGTGTTTCATCCTCTTGTGAAGAAAACCTTCAGAAATGTTCGGGGTCCCATCAGTGAGGTTCTGTCTTCCTGGGCATGCACTTAGTCTGACATGTCAGCTCTGACAGGTGAATTGCTCTGACTATCTCCACGGGGCACTACTGCTGCCACAGCAAGTTGACTGACTGTTAAAATGTGTGCATTGCAAACTCTTTTGGCTGGAGTTTTCCAAGGAGCCCAGGGGAATTAGATGCCTGACTTCTGTTGGAAATCCTGGCCTTCACTGCTAATCATTTTNGAAATACGTAACTGTCTGTATTCTCCAATTAAGGAATTCCCTGCGCTTGTTTTTTTTTTTTTTTCAGGTGTTGATCATTATAATGAAGTCAAGGGCATCAGTATCTGTGAATTCCTGCCACCTCATTTGGTGATCTATATTGATGTACCAGTCTCAGAGATACAGAAAAGGATCCAAGAGAAAGGAAAGGTAATTCTAGCTGTTAGCTTGCTTTTTTGTGTTAAAATGTCGTGATCAGGGCCTGGTGCATGAATCATGCAGCTGTGGAACCTACTGCAGAGTCTGTCCCTCTGCTGCAGAATTGTGCTCCAGAATCTCGTTTCATTTTTTTTTAAATTGTGTTTCATCCTCTTGTGAAGAAAACCTTCAGAAATGTTCGGGGTCCCATCAGTGAGGTTCTGTCTTCCTGGGCATGCACTTAGTCTGACATGTCAGCTCTGACAGGTGAATTGCTCTGACTATCTCCACGGGGCACTACTGCTGCCACAGCAAGTTGACTGACTGTTAAAATGTGTGCATTGCAAACTCTTTTGGCTGGAGTTTTCCAAGGAGCCCAGGGGAATTAGATGCCTGACTTCTGTTGGAAATCCTGGCCTTCACTGCTAATCATTTTAGTACAAACATCCTGCTCTGACTGGGCTTATCCCAAAAGTCTTAGCAGCCTCTCCACTCAACTGCAGCCTCCCCTTCTGACAACCCTTAGCGTGCAGTTATATATCGTCAGCATATGGTCAGTGTAAAACGAATGGAACTTGGTATTCAGATAAATAACATGAAGGCTACTGTACTGCTTGCTATTAACTTTCATCTTTGATTCAGTAAAAATCTTTTTTTTATATTTAAATTAAATTGCCATAGTGGTTTCCACATGCTGCAGAAACCAGAGGCTGGTTCTTAAGTCCAGCTCATTGCATAGTACACAGAGACTTGGCTATTATTTCAATTATTCATTGTAACATAGAAATGATTTCACTTCCTAGTCTGAAATTTTGGTGCCTGAACTCTCCTGAAACTGGGATATTCTGTGGAACTCAAGGGTGTTTTCCCTTTTCTTTTCAAAGTCTTCTAAAAGTAGAATAGTTTCGTGGGAGAACAGAGAGAATCTGCCTTTTGTTAACATATGGTACTGAAAGAAGAACAAGTTTTCTTGAATGCGTTGACTTCTGGTATTCTGTAGCAACATGTTTTAAAATTACCCCTCTAATGGTTCCAGAAAATTGGGTCAGTAACAGTCTGAGAGCAGGAGAGCTGTGGAGTGTTTTCATTTAACAGATAATCTGAACTAGTTTTCCTCCCCCCTCCCTCCCCAATGGTATTGGGCCATGTATCAGTAACTGCTCCCCGATGTGCTACAAGAGCCAAATGATGTTTACCCTGCACCTTGTTCAAAGGTTACAGGAAATTGGATCTGAGTGAGGAATTTAACCATGAGAAGTCTCAATAATAATAATTTTAAAAAGCCTTTTATTCAGATATCTACAAACATTTGACCACATCTGTTTTCCAAAGCCCTTTGTGTGTATGTTAGAGTATCTGGGAGGGCAGCTTTGGTGACAGGCTTGGAAATTGTGCTCGTGTCAAAGCAAAGTTGACCATTGTCCAGGAAAGGTGTATATGTAGTGCGGGGGGGGGGAACCACAGGCAGTTTTTTGTAACTTTACTGTGATAACATTCTGCTAAAATAGGTTTGTCACTGGCCTGAGTTGCTTTGTATATCACAGTCTTGCACTTCTTTAATATAATAAAATGCCCGACAGATATTCAAACCATGGCTGAACGTTACCCTTTTGTTTAAAGAACAGGATCTTACTTTATGCAACAGTAATAACTGACTGTTTCTTAACTAGAGGAGAGCTTCTCCGTTTAAATTAAGCTGCTTTTTTGAATGATACCTTATGAAGCCCCATGAGAGGTTTCTAATTTTTACCTCCCTCTGCTCATCTTGGGGAAAATAGAACTGGTCTCCTTGACCCTGCAGTCCTTTTTATTCTGGCACAAACTCCTCCTACAATAACATTTCTCAGGGGTAGAGGCCTTAAAGGGCGAATGTATTTATTAATATATCATTGTTTGTTAGCAGCAGCCCCTGGATCTCTTCTGGCTGTTTACATTAATGGCTTGTAGTTGGCATTGACTGAACAGTAATTAGAGGCTTGGAATAGAAAAGTACCTCTGTGTGCTCAACTAACTGAGGAGCCTGATTCCCCAAGGTGCTGCACACCATCTCTGACATGCAGGTGAGGGCATTCTGCACCTCACAGGCAGGATCAGGCTGTAAATGGGTAGGGAAAGAGCAGAACAGATCTGCTCTTAAGGGAAGCAGGAAATCGTGATGAACCATGCACTCAGGAAATGTGATGAAAGAGCTATATAAAGTAACTGATGCTTGCCGTTGATGGGTAACCCCTTGACAGTAGATTTGCAGTCCACTTAACTTATAAGAAAAAGTTCTTCGGCTTTGTAGTGAGTGCACTGATGCTCTGCCTAAAAATTAGGGAGGATTATATTTGGGGTGCACGCTGTAATCACGCGCGTCCTAATCGATCCTCAAGAGAAGAAATGATGGTTAGTTGGCCTATTCTGATCAATTTGCTGAAAGAGTTGATGTGGGCGATCCTTTTTTTTTTTTTTTTTTTTTTTACCAGCTGACTATACATAACTTCCTTAAACGTGCAGGTGAGTAGGATTAGTCATCTGTTTGGAAATTAATCTGTCTGGAGCCTGTTCTTGGTTGGTAACTCTGTTTGTGTAAGCTTAGAAAAATTGAGATTCTTCCATCTTCTTTCATCTCAGCCTGGTAGAGAAGTGTCTCTTTGTGCATTCTTCAGCAGTACTTGCCTTTTTCTGTCTTCCCAGACTCTCTTCTATACCAAGAGAATCCTATTCAGCCGTATCGTTGTTAAAAGAATTGCAAAACAAATACATTCAGCTTTATGGAGAACATACAGAAAAGTACAGTGAAAAGCTATGATTCTACAGCAGCTGCAGCTTATTCCCTTTGCCACATATGTAGTGTTCGATATGTTAATACAATATTCTGTAATCCCAAATACTCCATATGTTACTCGTAATTTTGAAATGCATGTGGATGTAAATGACTGTTTGGCTGTTTAATGCAGGAGCTGTGCTTCAACAGATGGTGTGTGAGCCGTGGCTTCTACTTGGGATCTCTGGAATCTGCACCACTGTAAAAAGAAAACAAACACACACGTTTCACAGCGTTTTGTTTTCTTTGTGTTTAGCCCCATGAGAAAAAGGTGTCTCCTGCATACCTCCAGAGCATTGAAGATATCTACAAGAAATCTTTCCTGCCAGAAATCAGGTTAGCAGCTAAAGCCATTTTGTGTGACAAATATTTATGCAAAACTATTTGTGCATGTAGAGCTAGAATTGCCACACGCACACTTGATTCAAACTGCTTGTATGTAAAAATCCTCCTTGTGTTTTGTTACCATATTAAACTCTGGATGTAGTAAGTTATGCACCTACACAGTTGGGTCCCTATGCTAGTCCTGAAATTTACCCTTTGAAATTATTCACTGCAGTTACCCTTCATGTCAGGGAACCCTGGCTACCAACATCATAGAATCGTAGGACTGGAAGGGACCTCGAGAGGTCATCTAGTCCAGTCCCCTGCACTCGTGGCAGGCCTAAATATTAACTACATCACCCCGACAGGTGTTTGTCAAACCTGCTCTTAAAAATCTCTAATAATGGAGATTCCACAATCTCTCTAGGCAACTTATTCCGGTGCTTAACTACCCTGACAGTTAGGAAGTTTTTCCTAATGTCCAACTGCCCTTGCTACAATTTAAGCCCATTGCTTCTTGTCCTATCCTCAGAGGTTAAGGAGAACAATTTCCCCCCCTCCTCCTTGTAACGCCAACAGTTTTCAAGTACATAAAAGGTTATTTTCCCCTCTGTCTTCTCTTCTCCAGATTAAACAAACCCAATTTTTTCAGTCTTCCCTCATAGGTCATGTTTTCTAGACCTTTAATCATTTTTGTTGCTCTTCTCTGGACTTATCTCCAGTTTGTCCACATCTTTTCTGAAATGTGGCACCCAGAACTGGACACAATACTCCATTTGAGGCCTAATCAGCGCGGAGTAGAGCAGAAGAATTACTTCTTGTACACCTCTACCCCGATATAACGCGACCCGATATAAAACGAATTCGGATATAACGCGGTAAAGCAGCGCTCCGGGGGGGTGGGGCTGCGCGCTCCGGTGGATCAAAGCAAGTTTGATATAATGCGGTTTCACCTATAACGCGGTAAGATTTTTTTTGGCTCCCAAGGACAGCGTTATATCGGTGTAGAGGTATATCTTGCTTACAGCACTCCTGCTAATACATCCCAGAACGATGTTTGCTTTTTTGCAACAGTGTTACATTGTTAACTCATATTGTGAGCCACTATGACCCCCAGATCCCTTTCTGCAGTACTCCTTCCGAGGCAGTCATTTCCATTTTGTATGTGTGTAACTGATTGATTGTTCCTTCCTAAGTGGCATACTTTGCATTTGTCCTTATTGAATTTCATCCTATTTATTTCAGACCATTTCTCCATTTTGTCCAGATCATTTTGAATTTTAATCTTATCCTCCAAAGCACTTGCAGCCCCACCCAGCTTGGTATCATCCACAAACTTTGTAAGTGTGCTCTCTATGCCATTATCTAAATCATTGACGACTATATTGAACAGAATCGGACCAAGAACTGATCCCTGTGGGACCCTACTCGATATGCCCTTCCAGCATGACTGTGAACCACTGATAACTGGTTGGAAAACCACTCCCAGAGATTAGTTATGCACCCATCTTATAGTAGCTCCATCTAGGTTGTGTTCCCCTAGTTTGTTTTTGAGAAGGTCATGTGAGACAGTATCAGTAGCCTTACTAAAGTCAAGATATACCACATCTACCACTTCCCTCCATCCACATGACTTGTTACCACATGACCTGTCAAAGAAAGCTATTAGGTTGGTTTGACATGATTTGGTCTTGACAAATCCATGCTGACTGTTACTTATCACCTTATTATCTTTTAGGTGTTTGCAAATTGATTACTTAATTTTTTTTGCTCCATTACCATTCCGGGTACAGAAGTTAAGCTGACTGGTCTGTAATTCCCCCGGGTTGTCCTTATTTCTCTTTTTATAGATAGAGACTATATTTGCCCTTTTCCAGTCCTCTGGAATCTCTCCCGTCTTCCATGATTTTTAGAAGATAATCGCTAATGGCTCAGGTATCTCCTCAGTCAGCTCCTTGAGTATTCTAGGATTTATTTCATCAGGCCCTGGTGATTTGAAGACATCCAACTTGTCTAAGTCATTTTTAACCTGTTCTTTCCCTATTTCAGCCTCTGATCCTATCTCATTTTCACTAAGTTAGACGTCCAATTGCTACTAACCTTTTTGGTGAAAACTGAAACAACAATGTCATTTAGCACTTCCGCCATTTCCACATTTTCTGTTACTGTTTTTCCCCCGTCAATGAGTAACAGGGCTACGCTGTCCTTGGTCTTCCTCTTGCTTCTATTGCATTTGTAGAATGTTTTCTTGTTACCATTTGTCTCTAGCTAGTTTAATCTCGTTTTGTGCCTTGGTCTTTCTAATTTTGTCCCTACATACTTGCGCTATTTGTTTATATTCATCCTTTGTAATTTGACCTAGTTTCCACTTTTTGTAGGACTCTTTTCTGAGTTTCAGATCATTGAAGATCTCATGGTCTCTTGCCATACTTCCGATCTTTCCTACTCAGTGGGGTAGTTCACTCTTGTGCCCTTAATAATATCTCTTTGAAAAACTGCCAACTCTCTTTTGAACTGTTTTTCCCCTTAGACTTGCTTCAATGGGCTTAAGAAAGATGAAAGATTTTATTTGAACTTCTAGTTTCCACTAGCTTTCTAAAAGCATAAATTTATTTTTGGGGGGCAGAGTAGTTGCTAATGGTCGCTTGGATTGTAACTCAACTGGATTTCAAGACTGAACTCAAATTCCTATGTGGTAGAATCATTGAATATATTACAAGGTTTATGGACCCAAGTCCATAATTCAGTGCTTTTCGTCTTAGTATCTCAGAGCACATTGTAAACAGCCTCACAACTCCACAGTTGGGTGGAGAAGTAGTATCGCATTTTACAGAAGGGTGCACAATAGTGCAAAGAGTTTCTGGCTTGCTCACAACCAAACAGTATGTCAATGATAAAGCAAGGAATAAATCCCAGGATCGGAGATTGCCGTCCTCTTTATTCCAACTATGAGAGATCTCTTCCTTGCCTCTCTTCTAGTGATGTACTGTGGGCATTTGGCATTAGCATCTTGGCTGCCTATCCGGTTGACAAGATATTGTGGACAGCCTATAGAGGTGAAGAGAGCACTTTGCTAGAGTGGTGTCCAGTAGCTTTAGCTCTTTATTGTTGTCTGTGTGTGGGGGGGAAGGGGCATTGCAAGATGAGGAGGAGCAGAGGTGTCCTAATATGATCACCTGTCAGATTTGTTTGGAGAGAATACTTGCTTCTCCCCTTGCCCCCCTCCTCCAAAGAATCTACTCATGTGGTAGCTCTATAGTTGTCTGTTTATTAATTTTTATTTTTTTTTGGACAACTGATGATAAAAAAATAATTGAGGGGGATTTTCACATCCATCTCTTGCTTTAACTCTCTATCCTCCTATCCCATGAGGCGCCTCTTCCCCCAGCACCGACCTGCCTTGACCGGGGGAGAGGCGCCTCTTCCCCCAGCACCGGCACGGACCTGCTGCAGCTGCGAGAGAGGCACCTCCTCCTCCCCCCCCCTCCCCCCCCAGCCCAGGTGCTGCTGTGGGGAGAGAGAGCTGGGGAGAGTCCTTTCTCTCTGCCGTAGCCCCCAGGCAGCCTGCACCCTAAACCCCTCATCCCTGGCCCCACCCCCGAGCCCCCCCCCCCCCCCCGGGCCCCCCCCCCCCCCCCCCCCCCCCAATCTTCTGCTCCAGCCCTGAGCCCCTCTCCTACACTCCGAACCCCTCGGCCCCACCCCCACCACATGAATTTTGGTATGTGTATCAATATGGAGGTGATGTGTGACACATCACCTCCATATTGATGCACATACCAAAATTCGTTCCACACGCATGGGAAAAATTAGAGGGAACACTGGTTGTCTTGTATATACATCTGGTTATATACAATCTGGTATATACAATCTAGTCTCATTGATGTAAGTCAGAACAAACGTTAAGGTGTATGGTGTCTAGAATCAGGACTCACAATTTGTCAGACCACTCTGTTTTATTAGCGCAGCGCTCTGCTAATACAACCAGATAATGTGAGCACCATGTAAGACTCAGACTGTCTTATTTATACAGATAAAAGGGGGGGCGAACTTAACAAGAAAAGAAAGGAAGCAAAACTGATAAGTTTTCCTGGGGCCAGACACACACATCTTATTTCCTTATTAACTCTTACCAATCTCCTGTTGTTGTCCCATTAGCTAAGGTGCGACTCATTGTTCTATATCTTAATGTTTCTCTTCCTGACAACTATATTTCAACATTCCTCATTCCTGCTTAAAGGAACATACAGCATTTCTTTAATCCATTCTATTTTTACAATATAATTCATTCTACTTTCACAATGGTCCATCTCCTCTTGTTTTCTTGCTGCAACTCCCAAGATAAATCAGGGTAATTGTGCTGCCAGCAATTGAACTGAATAATTTCATGTCGTCGTCTTGAAGCCTGTCTGTCATCTGGGGCTTCAGATGTTGATGCAGCTAAGGTCAGCTGCCTCCCTTGGTGAGTTCTCCCCCATTGATAAGCAGCTAGTGCACAGCTGTCAGAACAAAGCTGGAACTCAAGGCTGAAGAGAGAGGGTGGGAAACCTTAGGACTCCCATCCCTGAGGGCAGAATTGTTTTAATTCACCAGTGAGGAGAAACATGTTGCTTATTCTTTGGATCAAATCGAGCCCCTGAAACATACCACGTTGTTATTTCATTCAGGTTAAGTCCTGGTCTAGCTTGTCCTGCTGTGATTTCAACTCTTCATCTGTATGTGGTTTAATACACTTGTTAAGCAATCACTCTGTTTGGCATCTCCAGTGTATGGGTTTATAACAGCCTGTCAAACTGAAGTTTGTACTCACTTTCAAAGGAGGACACATCTGCCCCTATGATGTTAAAAGTTTTAACATGTATGACACTTAAGTTTCACACAACGATGGAATTCATCAATAGTTTATGTGTTAGACGAAAACAGGAGGTTGAGGTCATACTGGAGATACCAGAACCTCTCCGTGTGTCATCTGATAGTCTCATAAATGACTAATGGTCATAATAGGTACTCTCTTCATCCTGTTGAACAGACCACTTCACTTCAGTCTATTTGGTGGTCTTTTCCTGGCCAGAAGCCTAACATTTCAAATCTGTACTTAATCTTCATATCTAATTCTGCTATCACTGAGCAGCTGCTTCCTCTTTGTGAAAGCCTGTGAAGTATCAAGTGGCTTGATCCACTCTATAATGCAATTGCCGTTTAGAACTCTGTATTTGGTCAAAACAACCCACTATCCTTTGTTTAGTGAAACTTGAAACTGAAGATGCAAACGTCTGTGCTGCATTGTGATAACCGTCCCCTTTGGGGGGGAAAAAAGCAAGTTGACTGCCAGTTGACTGTATAGAATCATAGAATATCAGGGTTGGAAGGGACCTCAGGAGGTCACTAGTCCAACCCCCTGCTCAAAGCAGGACCTAATCCCAACTAAATCATCCCAGCCAGGGCTTTGTCAAGCCTGACCTTAAAAACCTCTAAGGAAGGAGATTCCACCACCTCCCTAGGTAACCCATTCCAGTGCTTCACCACCCTCCTAGTGAAAAAGTTTTTCCTAATATCCAACCTAAACCTCCCCCACTGCAACTTGAGACCGTTACTCCTTGTTCTGTCATCTGGTACCACTGTGAACAGTCTAGATCCATCCTCTTTGGAACCCCCTTTCAGGTAGTTGAAAGCAGCTATCAAATCCCCCTTCATTCTTCTCTTCTGCAGACTAAACAATCCCAGTTCCCTCAGCCTCTCCTCATAACTCATGTGCTCCAGCCCCCTAATCATTTTTGTTGCCCTCCGCTGGACTCTCTCCAATTTTTCCACATCCTTCTTGTAGTGTGGGGCCCAAAACTGGACACAGTACTCCAGGTGAGGCCTCACCAATAACTGTAGGGAGATGAATGTTGGAATTGGGGATTTCAAGAATCCGACAGCTTCTTCTTCGAGTAGCGTCCCTATGGGTGCTCCATTGTAGGTGTGCTTGCGTCCTTGCACAAGATGAGTAAAAAGAACAAAATTAATAAAATCCCTTCTTGTAACTGGGAAACTGTTTAAACATTAAAGTGCCATGGGCAGTGGCTCTCTAGCCAGAAACTAACTGTGTATCAGTGGTGCGGTGAAGTGCTTTGAGATCCTTTGGAATAAAGGGCATATGTTTCTTATTAACAAAGCTGTCCTGATGGACCACTATTAACTCAGGCTTCAAGCTGGTTTTGGCCTCCATGCTGCTGCTGTCCGGAATTGTCACTTGCTGGTAACGTGACTGCTGCCAGCAGTAGGCTTCAGATTGCCAGGTTTTACTTCTGCTTTGGACGTGCAGGTTGTTCTGCTAAGCAAAAAGTGATTCTTCTCAGAACTTTGTTTAGCTGCAAATTAAATAAAATGCTGTACTTAAAATTGCCTGGGTTGTGAACTTCCATCTTTAAAGAACCTAGAAGGAAAATAAAAGGGTCCACGATTGCTATTTGCTCCCGTAAAAAGCACAGGGGTGTCTTTTGAATTCAGTCGTTTACTTGGGAGGAACGTGAGGGGGACACAAGCATGCAGTTACAGCACTGCAAAAAGTGTTTGTGAATCACAGGAGCGAATGCAACAAAGTTTGTTACTTCTATTGCGGTAGTGCCCAGAAGCGCCAGTTAGGCACCAGACCCGATTGTGCTAGGTTCTGTACAAACACAGAAAGATGCTCCTTGAGCTAGGGTGCTTACAGTCTGTTTTGTGGGCGTTTTTCCATCCATAAGCATGGACCCAGCTTTAATGTCATATTGTTTGTTACCTTTTATCTTGGTAAATAAAGATAAACAATTTAATCCTCTCCCGAGATAATCCACAAATGTAGTGGTTATAGTAAAATACAAGACTCTCACTGAATTTTGGGTCAGACAGCTGCTAATAGTTTGGAGAGTGGTTATCTGGACTGAATAGTACCAGAAGTGCATAATTAGCACAAGTCTCATATTAGCAAACTCTTAGATTCAGCTGTACTTAGATAGTTTTCAGTTAATTCTGACATTTGGAATTTTTAACGCTTTCATTGCAGGAAAGAAACATTGAGCAATACGAGGAGCAACAACTTCTCCAAATAACTCCTCCACAAAAAAAATCTTAATTTGAAATTATTCCATTTATCTTGATGTATTACATCTTAATTTCATTTCAGCATGAATAATTGGGGTCTTTTTTTTTCTGGGGGGCAAGGTAGCTATATCCAGTAATTTTAATATTATTTCTTTTCTTTGCAGTGAGACCTCTGAGGTTTTGCAGTACACAGCGAGCGAAGTGCAGGATGTAGAGAAGGTAAAAGAGCTTGTTGCATGAGTTGATATCATTAAGTTTTGATTAAGGAAATCTGGTTTTTGAAATGCATTGTTCTGGCCATCTTTTGTAGTTTAATCTTGGATCTGCAATTTAGTCATGTCTTTTAGAGTAACAGCAACATAACATAATCCACTCTAGTCTTGGAACTAGTTTCTTCTAAAAATTAAAGGGAATACCAAGTTATTTTATTACTTTGCTAGACAACTACTAGTGGATCTAAAGTTTGACTCCTTTTACAATCCCACGGATTCTTTGATCTGAGAAAAATGTTTGTGATAACTGTAAGAGCCAACGGTTGGAAGGTAGTCATGCAACTACAAATGTTGAGACTGCTAAAAGACCAGTCACTTGATCTGTATCTACCGTTGCATGTGGTATCTGTGAATTGCAGTTCTTCTCTCCAAATGGATTGGTGCAGACCAGTGTGGACGTGGGGAGAATCAACCAAACTGCAGGATAATAGGCCAGTTTACAGTATCCAATTTGATTAGCCTGGGGTTGATTCTCTGTGACTTTATTCTGGAAAAATGCAGTCCACTTGGTCACAGTGTGGGAGAAGTCGGAGAAGGTTGTAGAGGATTCATAATGGGATAATTAAGGCCTTTCACCTCTTGTTTGTTGGGTTGTATCTACAGTTGTGGCTAGTTTCTAATGCCTGCTCACTGTCTTCCATAGTTTTGGAAAAGTTTGTAGTAGATTTGATCCCTCATCAAAGGATCATCTTTCATTTTCAGTACACAACTCCTTAAAAGTACAATCACATTTTATACAAGTGATAAGGTTCTGCACAACTCCTAAGATCTACATCACCCATATCTTTTTTGTTGTTGTTGCCAATTTAACTGAACCTCATTCTCCCCATACGTGTTGCTTTGAAGGCCTGATGTTATGGTGACCTTCCTTGTGTTTTCATCAGGAGCCTGTCTTATCTCAACTCCTCTCATCTGCTAGAGAAAGAGAGAGGTGCAAAGAATCCTTCCCAGGGCTGATTGCATAGCCCGAGAGATGAGACCCAGACCCCTGCATGGTAGCATGTTGCTTACTTCTGAAAGAGGAGGGTTGGGAAGAGAGGATTTACAGAATGGTGACCTCCTGAGGGAGATGGGGACCTAATTAGTTCAGGGATCTACTAGCAAAGTAATCCTCCTAGTTAAACCCAGCCTTTGCTACGGATGAAACTGTCTCAGGAACAGCTCTGTTGATGCATCGGGGGTGGGGAATGTTCTATCCAGGTTTCCATGGCAAGTGTGGAGTGGGAGGTTTTTATCAACATTTGATAAATTAGTCACAGGGATGCATATAGGTCTTAGAAAATGTGCTTAAAATCCCTGCTGACAACAGCTGTACATCAACATACATGTTAATAATACAGTTTCTGCCATCATGTGAAAAGGATCTTGCTCCTTCACCCTTAGGGTATGTCTATGCAGCAGCTGAGGTGGTGTTTCCCAGCATGGGTAGACAGACACTCAGCAGCTCCGCTTGAGCTAATGCGCTAAGAATAGCCGTGTGGCCACAGCGGCTTGTGCCAAATACCTGAGTACAAACCTGCCTGACCCCCTGCGTGCGTCTTTGTGGTGCTGTGGCCACATTGCTATTTTTAGCACTCTAGCTCAAATAGAGCTTGAGTATTTCTGTCTACCCATGCTGGGAAATGCCATCCCAGGTGCAGTATAGACACACCCCTAAAAGTAGAAGAATTCAGACATCTCATAACTTTCATGAATTTCCTGCTGCTGTGGAAAGCCCACCTTCCGTTTGGTGATCAGTGGGTAAATAAACACCTTTGAGGACCAGTCCAGAAATGGTTAAACAAAAGGATTAACTAGTTAACATGGGCAAGTTCAACCATATTATTCCATTATGCTATGTCTTGTTCTGATCAAAAATGAAGCCTCATAAGGGATTGGTGACTTTCTAATGGTGACAGTGTACTTCAAGGATGTGAGGGAGATGTGAATTTCACCTTTACGTGGTTGCTGAGCAATCAGACAGCAAAGCAAAGCTGTAGCTTTGTAATTTTCAGAGTTCTGCCTCTTGATAAGGCTGAAAACATCAACAAAAATTTAACACTGTGAATTCATGTTGGAGCAGTTCATTACTCTGATTTTATTTTTAATGAAAAGTGGTGCATTTTTGTAGGGAGTGGGCTATAAGAACCTGGATGTAATGGGATGTACATTTGAATTCAGTGCAGCACTCAGACCCAAGTATACATCTATTTTCCACCTCTGTACAACTGGGAGGATGCCAAACTGATTTTGTTGTAGCTATGAAAATAGCTTATCCACAAGTCTCTTGCATAACTTTGCAGTCTGTGCAATCTTATGTAATAAAAGTATTGTTTTTCAGTGCTGGGTGGTAATTTCAGAGTGTTTTTCTATGATGAGCAGCACACCTAAATTTGCCTTGGGAGTGATTTTTATAGCATTCAGGTTGGTATATTAATACCATGCTGCCGGTTCTTATTTCCCCATACAATGATCTTGAGTTCTCTTCTCCACCTGGTCTGCAACGAGACCCTTGACTGAACATATTTAAATGTAGATCGGCAGTTAATAGCAAAAGAGGCTCCTGACCATATTGCTACCTTTGTGAAGTTTTTATACGAGGATTTTTGCCTTTCAACGTTAAACGGCTTTAAAACCTTTGTTGAAGGTCGCCTGCTGTCACTGTGCCTCGCTCATTGATAATGACATAATGCAGCATCAGGGTACAAATGAACCATGGAAATCCTGAAATCGATTGCCTTTGGAATCTCCAGAGAAAACTAATTGTGAACTGTAGCTGAATAGACTCTGTCAGGCAGCAGGAAAATCTTTGTGCCACCCAATTTCTGTTGGAGTCATCTCTGTAATTCCTATTAATTCATGTTATCTAATATTTGTATAAATTCCACTTTCTGAATTGCGGAATGAGATGGGTTTGTGTTTTGACCAGGAGCAGTACAAGGTAGAGAATGGGAGGCAAATGATGTAATTGGTAGATGTATCTAATTCGCAGGTATTGCAGCCTATGTTTTAGCTGCATCTCATGGAAAAAAGTGTCAAATGAAACATCATCCCAGGTGATGCATGTTTAACTGTTTAATCCAGATGGTAAAGTCTAATAATTTGGTCCAATCTCCCCTCTCTTATTGATTGGTTTTGGTGGCATTATTTATGTCCTGTCAACTCTATTAAAATCTTGGGTTGGGGAACCTAGTTCCTCATGGTCATGCTCAACACAGTTGGGTGTAGAGCAGTGGTTCTCAACCTGTTTATCATTGTGGGCCGCAGGTTGAGAACCACAGCGCCCCCCTCAAAGCCCCCCACACTCCCCTATGCCCAGCGCCCCTCTGCCCAGAGACCCCTCCACAAAGGGGCCAAGAGCAGAGCTGTGAGGCCGGGCAGCCTAAAACCTGGGGATGCTGCAGCACCACCACAAACCCCTAGTTCCCAGCGCCTCCCACCCCCTCACTGCCCAGAACACCCCTCTCCCCCAAACCTGCCCAGAGACCCACTCTCCTGTGCCCTGCCGCACTCACCAGCCCCCTGGTGGCAGGATCGCTCCAGCAGGCTGCCAGACGCTGTGTGCCCCTCAGCTAGCCCCGCCCCCTTTCAGGTCAGAGCAGCAAATTTTGAATTTTTCTTAGCACAAAGCTGGGCTGCAGCTGTGTGCTAATTGAGAACTGCTGGTGTAGAGGGGTCTGAACTGTTCAACTGTGTTATTGAGTTGTGTGAAAGCCTTGGGCTTCATTATCCCTGTTACTACACTTTGCTGCACATTTTAGTCCATTTTATGTTGGTAATACAGATGTGTGTTGGATACTACTGTGTTGTAACCAGATTCCCTAACACTGAATAAGCAAAGGCTAATTAAGAAAATCTGATTTAAGTAGTTGGTTGAGGGACTTGTCAGGCAGCTTGATTTCAAAATCACAAACAGGGCTGGTTGTTTCAGTGTGCATATGATAATGGAGTGTGTTAACCATTTCCCCAGAACACACATTTCTAAGCAATGATTTGCATCTCATGTCGGTGGTTATTAAATGATTATCTCTACAATAATTATTTTGACAAAGATGTGTAATAGCTGTCATTGAAAGCTTGCTTAGAACTGCCGACAAAGCGCTGTTCGCACCTGTGCTTTTCGTCGGTAAAACTTTTGTCGTTTGGGGACGTTTTTGTTTGTTTTTTTAACACCCCTGAACAACAAAAGTTTTGATGACGAAATGCCAGTGTAGACAAACCCTTAGTGAGCCACAATGTGGAGAGCACCCATAAAGCAGTATAAAAAAGGTAGCATTGAGATTAATAGGGTAACAAGGTAGATGTCATTGATGGAGGGGGGGCTGGAGAATATGAGAGGAGGTCAGATGCAGGAGCAGATTTGTGTATGACCCTTAAAAGCAAAAGAAAAATCTCTTAAATCTGAAGTGTTGGACAATGTGGTGCAAGTGAAGTGATTCAAGGAGGATTGTGATGTGGTCAGATCAACAGGCAAGGAATAACATGTTCAGTACTTCATTTTGGGCGCACTAAGGAGAGATGTTCAGATATGCAAGGGAGGAGGCGGCTGTAATAAACATGAGAGGAAATAATCAGGGTGTTGATGAAAGAAACAGTTGGATTTTCAATATGTTGCAGAGGAAGATACAGCAAGATTTGACAGGACCTGGTTGTGTGGGAGGGGTGAGAAGAATCAAAAGATGATCCCAGGTTGTAGGGCTAGGGTGGTAGTCACAGGGGGTAGGCCCAGGCTCAATAGGGAAGTGGAGAGGATTTAGGAGAAAAAATTACTTCCCTTCTATTCCTTCCTGGTAACTTTTAGCAAATCCCATTGCTGACCATTTTATTTTAATCCTGTAAATCGGGGTTTAAAGTAGTCTAAAGGTCTTATTGCTCAAGCAGATATTCCTCCGGGCCAGCAGTATTACGTCATCACAGTACATGGCCAGGGGGTGTGTTGATGACCCATGTCACGCCCATGTTTATTTTGGATTTGAGCGGATCTGTAGTAGAGTAGGAATTTATTATTTACAGTCATGGACTGCAAGAATAGCATACAATTTAGCAAGTTAGATGCCAAGTGGGAACCACAAACATGGGTATTAATTCTGCTTAGAAGGAACTTATGCTATATTTTCCCTTTTTGAGATTGTTTCCCATCAAAGTGAAATTTTCCTTAAAAGCTGATGGAAGACGGACAAAATCATTTGTAGTCTATAGATTCTGTAGACCAAAAATACATGCACATGCACACTGTCACCCACCCACAGTAATACAAAGATGTGATATGGATAAGAAGCTGCTGAAAAGATGCTCTTTCCTACAGTCACTTGAGTAAATGCAACTGATTAGAATACTGATTGATTTCACACATGCTGATTCAAGATGTTTTTAGAAATTAATGGGAGGGCTCTTTCACCAGCAATTAAATGGCAGTGATTAAAGGGTTACCTCAGCGTGAAAAATAATTGCTTTCACATTTGTCAAGTGAAACATATGGTATCTAATTTGAGTATTTGGAATCTAAAATTAAGAATAAGGAAGGGGCATTTAAACTAACTTGCCATACCATTCCCCAAGAAATATTTAGTGAAATCAAAGACAGTGAAATATAGGATATTATATAATGCTAAGGTACATGCTTTATAAATCATAGACATTGTAGACTTTGGCACAGTTAATTTAGTCTCTTATCTTGCCAATATTGCAGTTAGTAACAGATCAACAGTGGGCATAGAGGATTCAGGGTTTTCTTTAGATTGTCAGGTTTTGAGACTATCGCACATCAACCATCTGTTTATAAGTTTACATCAACTAGATGATCTTAAGAGAAATGTACACTACAGTGCTCCAAGTAAAACTATGATCATTCAGTTAGTCATACCTGTGTAAATTAACTCTTGTTCCTACTCTAACACGAGGAACAAAGCAGAATTGTTTAGGTAATAAAGAGCCTTTTGTAATTTAAACAATGGATACCTTTGCCACCCCTTTCTGTTTAAATGCCAAGAAGCATTTGATGCTCTGTGAGATACAGGGAAGTGATTACCATACAGCTCATATGGACATAGTATGTCATACTATGTAGCATAGAATAGAAATGTCTGGTGTGTGTGTAATTAAGTGAGTGTCAGTAAATAGATAGATAAATACAAGTGGGCTGGAACCTCTGCTGCTGTAGATTATCGATCCCTTCAAGTCAGTGGAGCTATAACAGGTTCTGCTCAGGTTCTGGCCTTGTAGATGTATTGCTAACTGTTTCATCTAAAGCAATGGTTCTCAGTCAGGGGTGCATGTACCCTTGGGGGGACACAGAGGTCTACCAGTTGGTACATCAACTCATCTAGATATTTGCCTAGTTTTATAACAGGCTACATAAAAAGCACTAGCAAAGTCAGTACAAACTAAAATTTCATACAGACAGTGACAAATTTCAGTGTATAGTGTGTATAGAGCAGTATAAACACAAGTACAATATTTATATTCAAATTGATTTATTTTATAATTATATGATAAAAATGAGAAAGCAAGCCGTTTTTCAATAATAGTGTGCTGTGACACCTTTGTATTTTTATGTCTGATTTTTAAGCAAGTAGTTTTTAAGTGAGGTGAAACTTGGGGGTACGCAAGACAAATCAGATTCCTGAAAGGGGTACAGTAGTCTGGAAAGGTTGAGAGCCCCTTATCTAAAGGGTCTTCCTGGAAGACCTGTTAGGAACTACCCTCTTCACTGCATCCTCCCAAATTTTCCCCAGCTGTTAATCCCCACCTCATAAGAACATAAGAATGGCCATTCTGGGTCAGACTAAAGGTCCATCCAGCCCAGTATCCTGTCTTCCAACAGTGGCCAATGCCAGGTGCCCAAGAGGGAATGAACAGAATAGGTAATCAATCATGTGATCCATCCCCAGTCGCCCATTCCCAGCTTCTGGCAAACACAGGCTAGGGACACCATCCCTGCCCATCCTGGCTAATAGCCATTGATGGACCTGTCCTCCATGCATTTATCTAGTTCCTTTTTGAATCCTGTTATAGTCTTGGCCTTCACAACGTCCCTTGTTTAACTAACTTCCACATTTTTGTGTAGTCCCCCTTTCTGAAATTAAATGCTACAGTGTTGGGCTGCTGTGGTGTTTTCCCTGCTACACGGATGTTAAATTTGATTATATTCTGGTCACTGTTACCAAGCAGTCCAGCTATATTCACCTCTTGGACCAGATCCTGTGTTCCCCTTAAGACTAAATCAATCTTAAGACTAAACTTTTCCACTTGTGGGTTCCAGGACTAGCTGCTCCAGGAAGCAGTCATTTAAGGTGTCAGAAACTTTATCTCTGCATCGCATCCCGAGGTGACATGTATCCGGTGTATGTGGGGATAGTTGAAATCCCCCATTGTTACTGAGTTTTTTATTTGTATAGCCTCTCTAATCTCCCTGAGCATTTCACCGTCACTATCACCATCCTGGTCAGGTGGTCAGGAATATTTCTCTGCTGCTATATTCTTCTTCTTCAAGCATGGAATTACTATCCATAGAGATTCTATGGTAGAGTTTGGTTCATTTAAGATTTTGACTTCATTTGATTCTATGCTTTTTTCCACATATAGTGCCACTCTCCCATCAGCATGACCTGTTTTGTCCTTCTGATATATTTTGTACCCTGGTATTACTGTATCTCATTAATTAATTATCCTCATTCCACCAAGTTTCTGTGATGTCTATTATATCAATATCTCATTTAATACGAGGTACTCTAGTTCTCCCATCTTATTATTTTGACTTCTGGCATTGGTATATAGGCACTTAAAAATTTTTTTGTCACTTTTTAGCTGTCTGCCATTACATCAGGGGTGGCCAACCTGTGGCTCCGGAGCCACATGCGGCTCTTCAGAAGTTAATATGCGGCTCCTTGTATAGGCACCAACTCCGGGGCTGGAGCTACAGGCGCCAACTATCCAATGTGCCGGGGGGTGCTCACTGCTCAACCCCTGGCTCTGCCACAGCCCCTGCCCTCACTCCACCCCTTCCTGCCCCCTCCCGAGTCTGCCATGCCCTCGCTCCTCCCTGCTCGCCCCCAGAGCCTCCTGCACGCCACGAAACAGCTGTGCGGGGAGGGAGGGGGAGGCACTGGGAGCGGGGGGTGGAGGAAGAGCTGGTGGGGAGCTGACGTATTACTGTGGCTCTTTGGCAGTGTACATTAGTAAATTCTGGCTCCTTCTCAGGCTCAGGTTGGCCACCCCTGCATTACATAATGTAATTGAATGGGCCTCTTTTTCATTTGACTGTTTCTCATCAGATCCTACCCGTATTTTATCATCTTCCATCCTCTCCTCCTTACTAGGACATAGAAAATCTCCATTAATAGATCCTCCCTTAAGGGATGCCTCTGTGTAACAGCTGCAGTCTGGACCACGTGTGCATCTAGTCAACATCATAGCCTGTCACTTTGGAGTGTTTTGAGAGCAGCACAAACAAAGCCCCTACCACCACCCTAAGTATTCCCCACCTAGCCCTCCATAGGAACGTAAAGCATCAGTAAGTGAACTCAGCAAGAGTTCCTCAGGACTCTGGTCACTGCCTTTGGGGTGTTCTGAACATGTGATTGTTACTAACAATTTGCATTACTGTTGTATGTATTGTTTGCTTGACTGATTTTTATTTTTCTTGACTGAGGATAGACATTTTGATAAACTCTTGTAATTGTAACGTATGCCCCTCTTTCAGGTAATTGAAGATATCGAGTATGTGAAGTTTGATAAGGGACCGTGGCTGGAACAAGATGATGTTAGTTTCCATCACTTGAGGCTTTAGTAAGTAAACCTAGTCCTATTCAGTGTTGCTGCTGAGGGGAAACTTTTATTGTCTTTTACTTAAAAATAATAATAATAATAATAATAATAAAAAATAATAATTGCATATTTATAATATAATATATGGAGATATACCTATCTCATAGAGCTGGAAGGGACCCCGAAGGGTCATCGAGTCCAACCCCCTGCCTTCACTAGCAGGACCAATTTTGCCCCAGATCCCTAAGTGGCCCCCTCAAGGATTGAACTCACAGCCCTGGGTTTAGCAGGCCAATGCTCAAACCACTNCCCCCCCCCCCCCCCCCCCCCCCAAGACTTAGTTTTATACATTGTCTGTCAGAGGTAAACAGTGATCGCAGAATCCCATGGTATAGGTAGGCTTTTGTGAGAGGATGGTTGCCACTAGTCTGGTCTGGGAACCACCAACTTTTAGTAAGCCGGACATCAGATGGTGGCGGCTTTTTGGTTACTACCAACTTGAACAAGGTTCAGCCAGAGACCCACAGATGAAGGCTCCATGCCCCATTAATCAATCCCCAAACCACAGAATCCTATGTTTATTTCATACTATGAGAGTTTTGCCATGAACTGTGGCTTTTTGAGCTTTGGGAAATTGTGTTTAAGGTGCAAGTGACATCAGTGTAAGTACTCTTGTCCCCAAACAGTAACGGTACCAAGATGAGAGCCTAAAGACTTAAAAAAAACAAATGCTGCAATGTGCAGTTAGCTACCCTGTATCTTTCACTGTTGCCTTTTGTTGGAAGGTGATGGTATACTAAAGCTTGCTGAGATGTGTTGCTGTTAAATTATAATGGAGCCAGTCTTAAAGGGTTTGGGGGTGGGGGGGGGGGGAGAGGGGGAGCCCTGTTAGGCCCTTGCGTGCTGCACTTCCATTTCTGTTTTCAGATCTCTGCTATTCAGGGAGAGCAACCAACAAGGAATCTAAAGGGAATGTAGGAGAAGAAATGCAATTTATGCCAACTTGGATGGTTGACAGGAACACAGTTACTCAATCAATACTGTTTTTCCAGTAAATAATCCTAGATAAAGAGCCTTAATTAATTCTAATCTATGTTTTAGAGTATTGCAGGTTGTGTGTCATTCACGCTCATTTATTCAAAGATTTTAGAATATTGCTCTTTCAGGACATTTTTTAAAGTTTCTGTTTAATTGGATCAATAGAGATAGAATCAGAAGAGAGAAGACCCTGCCGAAATAATCTGTCAATGGGATCCTTCTTTTTTAGGCTAGATTGTCAGTGAATATCTACATTAAGCTCTTCAATAGTGTGGGAGGTATTGATACTTGTGCAAAGAGTACCTGACAGATCCAATTAACTGCCTGGACATTCCATTTATCCGAAGAGAGATCCAGTGCACATATGCTGAGATAGGAGCAGGGGATTGGCTGCTTTGCTGACTAACTTTGGTCCTCTTGGTGCCCTTCCTATTCAAGGAGTGCTCTCACTGACTTCAGTGGGAGTTCTGCCTGAGTGTGGAGGGCTGGTTCCAGGCTCTGTCAGTTGTCAGAAAGGGAGATATAGCATGGTGGGGTCATATCTATAGGTGCAAGAGAGTTGAGGGAAGAGAGAACAGCACTGGCACAAGGAACACTTGCATGATAAAGAGCAGGGGCTGCAGTGTTGACTCTCTGAATGCACATGCTGGCAAACACAATCCACTCCAGGGAACTTGCCCCTAGTTCAGTTAAACGTGGGCACAAATTTAGTTTAATACCTCAGTTTATTTTTGAAATGACATTAGCCATTTGCACTGATTTTGCTACCTGTAAACCAACTCTAGAGCTGGAAACAGATCAGCTAGTCTAGGTGATTTTCAGTGGCACTCACACTGGCCACTGCTCCGGGGGACTCTGCATTTTAATTTAATTTTAAATTAAGCTTCTTAAACATTTTCAAAACCTTATTTTCATTACATGCAACAATAGTTTAGTTATATATTATAGACTTATAGAAAGAGACCTTCTAAAAACGTTAAAATGTATTACTGGCACGTGAAACCTTAAATCAGAGTGAATAAATGAAGACTCGGCACACCACTTCTGAAAGGTTGCCGACCCCTGAGCTAGTCCCTCTCCTTTCATGTTCAGGATTGCCCTGGGGTAAATTTACTAGTGTTTTCTGCCAGTCTAGATTTAAATGGTGAATTGGCCAGTTCCCTTGGGAGACTATTCCACAGGCAAGTAGATCCATGGGCAAATTTTTCTTGATATTTTTTCCTTTCTGAATTTCATCTTCTTATTCATAGTGTCATAGATTCCAAGACCAGGCGGGACCATTGTGATCATCCAGTCTGACTTCCTGTATAACACAGGCCAGAGAACTGCCCTAAAATAATTTCTAGAGCAGATCTTTGCATTTTTTCTAAATATTGATTTAAAATGGTCAGTGATGAATAATAATACCCTCTCGAGGGATTATATCCTTTAAGCATTGTAGATTGTCAGCCCTTATCCTGTGCTCTTAGTTCAAATGCATAGCAATGTTAGAGGATACTATTTCATTATGAGGAGGATGACTTTTTGCCTTTTCATGTAGTTATATGATGAAAGTCCTTTATTCTCGATGTTTAGATTATCCTTTTTAAAACAAACAAAAATTTGCTGTTTCCTCACTAAAAAGTCTCCTCCCTGAAGTTACTGCTTTTGTAGCTCTTACATAACCACACAGCATAGTGTTCTCCCTATGTTGGCTGCAGCAGTTAACAAACTACCACTGTAGATTCACAAAGGCACATATCTGGGTAGATGAAGATGCTCTTTAAAGAAAATTGCTACTTCAGTGTCATCTGCATGTAAATGGAAAGAGACAATCATTTTAAAGGGAAAAATGTTCAAACTTCTACAGTAGGTTTATAAGCAATGAAGAGTAAAAGACCAAATCTAAAAATTACTTGAGTGGCCTTTATACTTCTAATTAGAATTTTCGCACAGTATTTCAAGACAAAAGTCAGCTGGCCACTTGCACCCAGGGCAGCTTTCAAAAGCGAGTTTTGTTTTGTTTTGAAAGAGACAAAATACCATAATGTTAGTTTTTATTAATGGAAAGCACTAAATCTGTTCCTTCATACTGAAAGTGATAACAAAGGGTAATGGTTATTGCACAAAGCGTAGGAGGGAATTAAAGGTAAGCATTCAAATGAAATGGGTAATGTTTAAGTTTTATTGTGAGGACCACCATGAATAAGCCATACTTCACAATACGAAAGGCGGCAAATTACATTGCTCAATAGTTCTTTATTGAAGGTAGGAAAGAAAGAGTTTCCTTTTATATGTCAGTGCTTTCATTCAAGGTACTTGATTTGTTCTTAATTGTTCATGGCAAACAACTCTGGCTGTACAATTACAATATTGCAACCAGTTACTAACAGAAATGTTCTGTATATGGGTTTTACTGTCCTCTGTGGCTTACTAAAAATCAAACTGTCTGCCTTCATGAAGACAATCTTTTGTTTTTAAATTCCATTTACAAGAGTGTTCAGTGTTTGTGCAACATGCTGCCTCTCTTAAGATTGTCTACTCTTACAATGCTCCAGCGGCACAGCTGCAGTGCTGATGCCGACGAGAGGGGTTCTCCTGTCGGCATAGTTAATCTAGCTCCCGGAGAGGCGGTAGCTCAGTCAATGGAAGAATTCTTCCATCGACCTAGTGCTGTCTACGCAGGGGGTTAGGTCAGTATAGCTACATCTCTTAGGGCTGGTCCACAGTAGGGGCAGGGATCGAACTAAGATACGCGACTTCAGCTACGCGAATAGCGTAGCTGAAATCGAAGTATCTTAGTTCGAATTTGGCGCGCTTACCTCGGGTCCGTGCGGCGCGCGATCGACGTTCGCGGCTCCCACGTCGACTCCGGTAACTCCGCTCGCCCTGCAGGAGTACCGGAGTTCGAAGTAGCACGTTCGGGGATCGATTTATCGCGTCCAGACAAGACGCGATAATTCGATCCCCGATAGTTCGATGGCTACCCGCCGATTTCGGCGGGTAGTGTAGACGTAGCCTTAGTGGTGTGAAAAATCCACACTCCTGAGAGACCTAGCTATACTAAAGTAAATTCCTAGTGTAGAAGTCAAAGGTAATGTGCTAGTTTATGAATGATCAAGCTGACACTTTTCCGGGAGCTTCCCCTTTAAGTCACCCACAAAAAGATTGTCTGTTGTAGAATCTAGGCTGGTGGACTGTTTGAAACAGTGGCTGTGTCTACACTAAAATGCTACAGTGGTACAGCTACAGCTGCATCACTGTAGCACCATAAGAGACACTACAGCGATGGAACAGGTTCTTCTATTGCTGTAGTAAACCCACCTCTCCGAGACACAGTAGCTAGGAAGATTTCTTCCGTCAACCAACCTATCGGTGTCTATGCTAGGGCTATGGCTGGCTTAAGTAGTTTGACATTTGTAGTATGCAAGGTCTTGGGGGGGAAATTTTTTGAAAGAGAAAGTAGTTAAGGACATTGAGGTCAACGGTAATTGGGACAAAATACAACATGGTTTTACAAAAGGTAGATCATGCCAAACCAACCTGATCTCCTTCTTTGAGAAGGTAACAGATCTTTTAGACAAAGGAAACGCAGTGGATCTTATTTACCTCGATTTCAGTAAGACATTCGATACAGTTCCATATGGGGAATTATTAGCTAAATTGGAGAAGATGGGGATCAATATGAAAATTGAAACGTGGATAAGGAACTGGTTAAAGGGGAGACTACAACGGGTCATACTGAAAAGTGAACTGTCAGGCTGGAGAGAGGTTACTAGTGGAGTTCCTCAGGACTCGGTTTTGGGACCAATCTTATTTAATCTTTTTATTACTGACCTTGGCACAAAAAGTGCTAATAAAGTTTGCTGATGACACAAAGCTGGGAGGTATTGCCAATACAGAGAAGGACCGGGATATCATACAGGAAGATCTGGATGACCTTGTAAACTGGAGTAATAGTAATAGGATGAAATTTAATAGTGAAAAGTGCAAGGTCATGCATTTAGGGATTAATAACAATAATTTTGGTTATAAGCTGGGGAAGCATCACTTGGAAGTAACAGAGGAGAAGGACCTCGGAGTATTGGTTGATCACAGGATGACTATGAGCCGCCAATGTGGTATGGCTGTGAAAAAAGCTAATGCGGTCTTGGAATGCCTCAGGCGAGGTATTTCCAGTAGAGATAAGGAGGTGTTAGTACCGTTATACAAGGCACTGGTGAGACCTCATCTGGAATACTGTGTGCAGTTCTGGTCTCCCATGTTTAAGAAGAATGAATTCAAACTGGAACAGGTACAGAGAAGGGCTACTAGGATGAGATGAGGAATGGAAAACCTGTCTTATGAAAGGAGACTCAAAGAGTTTGGCTTGTTTAGCCTAACCAAAAGAAGGTTGAGGGGAGATATGATTGCTCTTTATAAATATATCAGAGGGATAAATATCAGGGAGGGAGAGGAATTATTTAAGCTCAGTACCAATGTGGACACAAGAACAAATGGATATAAACTGGCCATCAGGAAGTTTAGACTTGAAATTAGACAAAGGTTTGTAACCATCAGAGGAGTGAAGTTCTGGAACAGCCTTCCAAGAGGAGCAGTGGGGGGCAAAAGACATATCTGGCTTCAAGACTAAACTTGATAAGTTTATGGAGGGGATGATATGATGGGATAGCCTAATTTTGGCAATTAATTGATCTTAGACTATTAGCGGTAAATATGCCCAATGGCCTGTGATGGGATGTTAGATGGGGGGGGATCTGAGTTACTGCAGAGAATTCTTTCCTGGGTGTCTGGCTGGTGAGTTTTGCCCACATGCTCAGGGTTTAGCTGATCGCCATATTTGGGGGCAGGAAGGAATTTTCCTCCAGGGCAGATTGGCAAAGGCCCTGGGGTTTTTTCGCCTTCCTCTGCAGCATGGGGCCGCAGGTCACCTGCTGGTGGATTCTCTGCACCTTGAAGTCTTTAAACCACAATTTGAGGACTCCAATAGCTCAGACATAGGTTAGGGGTTTGATATAGGAGTGGGTGGGTGAGATTCTGTGGCTTGCGTTGTACAGGCGGTCAGACTAGATGATCATAATGTCCCTTCTGACCTTAAAGTCTATGATTCTATGAAGTGTCTTTCAGGGGTGTGAATTTTTCACACCACTGAGCAATGTGGTTTACTCCTGTAGGAATTCTGTGCCAAAAAATATAAAAATTCTGCACACAATATTTTAAAATTCTCCATATTTTTTTGTCAAAATAACACAATATAATCACACCAGTTTCAATTATTTTGGTAATTTACTTCAAAATATCTGTCAGCAAGTATGTCTGGAACAATACAGACAACAAAAAAGATTCAGGAAATGCTTTTTGACAAATAGATTCCTTACTAGGCATATTAATACAGATCTGAGTAATAATTCATTTAAACTACAATACAGAAACGTATTTCCCACACCCCTCAGAAGCAGTGCAAAGGCTTGGGGGAGTCTGGGGCAATGGAGGACCTGAGGGAGAAGGAAGTAATTGCTGGGCAGGAGCTTGGGTGTGAACTTGGAGGGTTGTTGGCTGTGGGTGGGAGAACTATAGAACAGGTTTTTTTTGGTGGTGGGGAGGGATTGTTAGGGAGCTGACCCTGGCTGACCTCTAGCCTCTCTCATTCAGTCAATCACTTCTGCCCCTGTCCCCATGTGTCCCTGCACCCCCCACTCAGCCACCTCTTCCCCCTGTCCCCATGTGTCCCTGCACCCCACACTCAGCCACCTCTTCCCCCTGTCCTCATTTGGCCCTGCGCCCCCACTCAGCCACCCCCTCCTCTCATCCCCATGTGTCCATGCATACTCTGAGCATTTAAAATTGGCAATAACTAAAGTATGATCAACATTTAAAATATAATATATAATAAACCAATTAATAATATAGCTGTTTATATAACTCTAGCCACCAATGATATTAATAAATCCCTTACATCCTGTAATCTATAGCATGCTCCTTTCCTGAATGCCCAGAGTTAAAAAACTATGGAGTTTTTTCCTCAGCAGAACTCAAGGAGCCTGCCCTGGGTGCACAAGCTCTACTTATGTGTGACTTGCCAAGTGTTAAAAGCTTTTATTTGTTATGGAAGAATCTACTTTTTTTCACTTATATATTTCTTGCGTGCTGGGTGAGCTGCTGTCCATGTTCATGCACATGCTGCCCCCGTGTGGACATTAAAAGGGACAAGCTATTAAGTTAAAGCCCCATTCTGTGGTGGAGTTACATAGGTTATAGGAGTTGAAGGGACCTCTTGGATCCACTGCTATTGCAGACAACACCATCATATCGTCCTGTCCATAAAGTGAATTCTCGACTACAGCGGGATGCATTTTATAATGTTACATCACGATCATTCGCACTGACTTCCTTCCAGTTTGTGTAGAGCAACACTAGCCCCTTTCGTTTGATTTAACATGAAAGAAGCCTGTTCTAGGCTCCCTGCCATTAACTGAAATACAGGGACGCAGCATGATCTGGTGGCTAGGGCACAGGACTGGGAAACGAGACCTGGGTTCTATTCCCAGCTCTGGTGGTGGCCTGCAGGGAGACCTTGAGCAAGTCACTTCCCACCTCTGTGCCTCGATTTCCCCTCTCACCTTTGTCTGACTTGACTTCTTAGATTGTAAGCTCTTTGGGGCAGGGACTGTCTTTAACTGAGTTTGTGCAAAGGCCAGCACAACGGGGCTGTTATGCATAAGAACGGCCATACTGGGTCAGACCAAAGGTCCATCTTGCCCAGTATCCTGTCTTCCGACAGTGGCCAATGCCAGGTGCCCCAGAGGGAAAGAACAGAACAGGTAATTATCAAGTGATCCATCCCGTCGCCCATTCCCAGCTTCTGGCAGCCATAGGCTAGGGACACCATTCCTGCCCATCCTGGCTAATAGCCATTGATGGTCCTATCCTCCATGAATTTATCTAGTTCTTTTTTGAACCCTGTTATAGTCTTGGCCTTCACAACATCCTCTGGCAAAGAGTTCCACAGGTTGACTGTGCGTTGTGTGAAAAGATGCTTTCTTTTATTTGTTTTAAACCTGCTGCCTATTAATTTCATTTGGTGGCCCCTAGTTCTTTTGTTATGAGAAGGAGGAAATAACACTTCCTGATTTACTTTCTCCACACCTGTCATGATTTTATAGACCTCTATTATATCCCCCCCTTAGTTGTCTCTTTTCCAAGCTGAAAAGTCCCAGTCTTATTAATCTCTCCTCATACGGCAGCTGTTCCATACCCCAAGTCATTTTTGTTGCCCTTTTCTGTACCTTTTCCAATTCCAATATATATTTTTTGAGATGGGGCGACCACATCTGCATACAGTATTCAAGATGTGGGCGTACCAGGGATTTATATAGAGGCAATATGATATTTTCTGTCTTATTATCTATCCCTTTCTTAATGATTCCCAACAAATAATATGCAAATAATAAATAAGTTAAACAAAAGGACAGACCCTTCCCACATAAAACAAACCCTGTGTAATAAAATCTCTTACCTCCCTGTCCTCTTTTCCGTGTCCCAAACACTTGTGGGGGGCGGGGGTGAAGGGCCTCTGCACCATAGCCTGAAGGTAAAAGGTCATGACTATTTCAGTGTGTGTGGGGCAAGGGGGATCAGAAGTCCAAGGGCCCTCTCCGAGAATGCTTTACCAGTATCTCCCATTCCTATGTTCCAAGACTCCCATTGACTTCAACAGGCTTTGGATCACACCCAAAGGGAAGCCCCAGTGATTGCTGCCTGAAACAGAGAGAGGTTCTCTCTCAAGTGGGCAGGTCCCAGGCCATTTAGGGCAGCACTAACACCTTTAAACTCCCGAAACCAATGGGCCTGAAGTGCATCTCATGAGCATCGGTGTCATGGGCTCCCAGTGACCTCCTCGCTTAACATGTGGGCTGCTGGATTCCGCTCTAGCTTCAGGTTCTGACTGGAGTTAATGCCTAGTCCCTTGTAGAGCACATTGCGATAGCCCAGTCTGGGGCAGACAAAGGAGTATCCTCTGTTCCAGGACTCGTGTGTGTAAATCAGTTACAGTTGGAATATTCCCAGACTGAGTGTTGCTTCCCCTGGGAAGCTAATCTGCAAAGCCCAGGATGTCTGCTACGGTTTGGCAGAGGGTTAGTGCTGCTGTTAGAATGAGACACTGCTGTTGATAAATTGGAGGATGATATAAAGCCAGTGCTTTTAGGGCCCAGGGCAGAAAGGTACTTAAGCACCATGCCTAATGCTAACCATGTGCAAAGTCCTATTGAAGTCAATAGCCATGGTTTGATGTCTTGTAAACAGCTAGTTTAAGAGGAAATTGCTGTATGAATGGATGGAAGTGCTGGCTGCACAATGAAAATGCAGATTATAACTCATTGTTATTCTATGTATTGCCATGGTGCCTCAGAGACCTAATCATGGGTCTCAGAGACCTAATTTTGGTAAGTTCTGTACAAATACAGACCAAAAAGACGGTCCCAGCCTCCGAGAGTTTACACTCTCCAGTGCTGGCAGACTTCCCTTAAGAGGGGCTGGGCGTAGATGTGAAAAGAGTCACTACTTGGAGAGATCCCTTCTGCCTGGGAGGAGGCTAAACTAATTCCACTTTAATGGCTTGTCCCAATCCTACAGAACCTATATGGACCAGATTTAACATATAGCAAGGACAGAAATGCTCTTTGCTGAGCCAGTGGAATCGCATGTGATTTTTATACTATTCTTCCAAGCAGAACTTACTCTGCCTTCAGTTTCTGCTTCTCTTGGGGTGGGAGATGAAGGTGCAGGTGTGGGGAGAGTCATTGGCAGCGTGGCTCCTAATAGACCCATATTTGTCTTTGCTGGAGGGCCCATCTTCCTGTCCTGTAGCTTGTGGGCAGTGCTGGCTTTGGAGACTTGGCTTCCTTGTTACACCCAGGAATCCTCTGGTTTTCCTGGTCAACACCATCTTGCAGATAGGGTTATAAACCCCCAAACCTGTTCTAAAAAAATCCCCAAAAACAAAGTACCAGTCCTCTCCTGCCCCAATATACTAAATTGGAAGGGAAAAAATGATCTCCGATTAAGATAAGAACTGTGGTTTTCCCTTAATCGGAGATCATTTTTTCCCTTCCAATTTAGTATATTGGGGCAGGAGAGGACTGGTACTTTGTTTTTTTTTAGAACAGGTAGTATGAACAATCTTTCAATTGTAGGAGAATTTCTTTGACGTTATTTCATCCTAACTTTGACAAATGAGCATTTATTTTTATTCATTTTTTGATCTTGGAATAATATTCAGGTTGTTAGTTCAGTGTTGTTTTTATGTTATCTATCTCTAAGAGAATGGCACATAGATTTATATCTTAACTCACAAACCATTTGGGTTTGTATTCAGTTGTGAATTAGCTAGCTAACTCATGGGGCAGGGACTATGTTCTCCTATGTTCTAAACAGTATTGAGCACAGCGAGGTCCTGATTTGAACTCTTGGAGCACTACTATAATACAAATGATTAACGGTAGTAATTGTAGTTGAGTAACCCTTTTCTGCACCATGTTTACTCCTTTGCATGCTGGTGTAAATGTTTCTAGAGAAATGACAATCCCTGAAAACCAAAAGCACAGCTGTGTTTGTGTACCTCTGTTTTTGAATTCATTGTCAATTGCAATGCCATGATTGGTGTGCTTTCCTCAGACTTTATATAGATGGCACTGTTCCTCTGTATATAATTTCTTCATCTAAATAGTTGTGCTTTTCTAGCAGTTTCTTAAGCTCTTCAAGTAAATGTTAGGTTTTTGAATATGCTTAGTGTTGCCACAGAGTATCCCTTTTGTGATGGATTGCTGCTTATATCTGTACTGATCAGAGCTGAACTGCAGCAAAATCCTAATAGCACAGCAAGGTATCTCTAAATGTTCCTATTCTGGTAAAGGGACACTGTTGACTTCAAAATCATGTTTCCAGTTGAAATTCTGTTACTGCTTGTTGCATGTAACATTGAGGGTTAACGTAACTAAAACATTTCGGATAGGAATTTTGGGGAGATAAGCATGAATCTAATATTTTTGTTCTGTTTGGGTTCACTTGTCTACTTGGCCATTTTTTTTTTATATGAATCTTATGATGAAACGTGACAAAGTGCTGAACTTGATATAGGAATATAGCAAGAGAGTACTGTACATAGTGAATTTTCTTTTTATATGAAATTAATGCAATATCTATTTTAAAACTGTTTCAACTTCAAAACTTTCAAAACACCTGGAGCAGCTATTGAAAAGTATGGAAATGCAGGGTTATGCTACTCAGAACAGTGTTCTCTATATCCCCAGGATGCACTATCCAGTTTATGGGCATAGCGATTTTTTTGAGATATGAAGTTCCAAAAGCCGGACCACTTCTACAAAAGTCAATAACTTCTCTTGCTTCTGTCTTCTTGCGAGTGTCTTGTCCAGTTAGCACCTAATCTTTCCCCCAGTCCTATCCGTCTCCTCAGATGGGAAAGAGGACTTGTTAGGAGTTCATTAGTATGACATTCTGGGGTGCAATCCTGACCAGTCAGGGGCTGTATCACCACCTGCCCTGCAACTTGGGTGCCTCACAGTGCTTTGCTGCTGTAGCTCCCACCTGGGCCACTCGCGGACAGCATGCTTGTAACACCCTGAGTGTCTGTAGAGCCACAGTCCCGGTCCAGTAATTCTGCCCCTCACAGCCTGTCAGCAACTCACTAGCCGCACTCTGGCTTCTAGCAGCCTTGGTTACTGCCTGCAGGGTGACCCCAACACACTGCCANTCTTACCTCGCGTCCTCGCGGCGCGGGATCGAAGTCCGCGGCTCCCCCGTCGACTCCGCAACTCCGCTCGCCCTGCTGGAGTTCCGGAGTTGAAGGGAGCGCGTTCGGGGATAGATCTATCGCGTCCAGACGAGACGCGATAGATCGATCCCCGCTACATCGATGGCTACCCGCCGATCCGGGCGGGTAGTCTGGACGTACCCTGAGTGTCTGTAGAGCCACAGTCCCGGTCCAGTAATTCTGCCCCCCACAGCCTGTCAGCAACTCACTAGCCGCACTCTGGCTTCTAGCAGCCTTGGTTACTGCCTGCAGGGTGACCCCAACACACTGCCAGTCCTGGGTTTTCCCCAAAAACATGTGTTCTGCACTGTCCAGCCCTCTCCAATGCCAGTGCCTCTCTGAGTGGATCCATATACAACAGTTTGCTACTCTAAATGGAGTTACCTACACAATTCTGTTTAAAGACAACACTGGATTTGTTTTAATTAAAGAATAAAATAAGTTTATTTAACTCTAAAGAGAGAATTTAAGTGAGTATCCGTATAAGGCATTAAAGTGAGAAATGGTGACAAGAGAAATAAAGATAAAATGTTTTCTAAACTTAACAACAAACTAGACTTGGGTCAAGGTGAAGTCCACTAACATTGTTGACCAAATTCTCAGGCCAGCATCTACTCTCAAAGTCCAACACCTGTTTCTTCTGTCATCTGAGATGGAGAGAGAGAGAGATGGATGGATAGAGAGAGAGAACTTGGGGTGTTTTGCCCCTCACTTTCATAGTGCAGTCACCCTTTGAAATACATTGTACTGAGGATTACCCCTAGTTAAAGTTCATTCAAACAGTAAAGAAGGCAACATGGTGTCTGGTGGCGAAAGAGGTTGCACGCAGTTTCTTCTCACCTATGCTGAAATGCAGATTTTCCTTGTCTCCTGTCTTCTCCCTCTCACTATCTGAGGACTCTGTTTACAACTTACAGGTAAATTGAGGTAAACACATTTCTTTAAGACCTGCTTGACCAGTCCAGCCTAACTGGGGCTACATGGGTTTGAATATGTGCTACCAACATCATTCAGGGAGAATTCATAACTTTATATAGAATGTTGCTACACACATTTCATCATGATGTTATTGACCAGTGAGTGATTACTTTACAAATGATACCCCACAAGGCATATTTTGCACAAAGATTATTACAATGGTGTATAGCTTGTGAATAGGGGGTGCATTCCATCACAATTGGGCAGTTGTGGATATTGCTGTCATTGGCACTTGTCTTTCTAGTTTCCCCTCTTGTTGTTTTCTTTCCCATGACCCCCTGCCACGACATCTTGTTGAGAGAGGCTAGAGAAGGATTGACTAACATAATCTGAGCCAACCTAAGGAACACTGTAGCGCCACATGGCAGTAAAACAGAGTTTTGCTGTGAAGAATGGTAGCACACCCTCTACACATTGAGCATATTTCCTCTGCTCTAGCCTCAGATCCCACCAGTTGAGAGATTGGGAGATTGCCAGTAATTGAAGCAGGTGTTGTATGTGATCATGTCAAGAGCTACCATTGGGCCAGTTCTTGTTATGTTGAATATTTGCGCACATGTATCACCTGGTATGTTGCCAGGTACATTTAAAAACATTTTCATACAAACTGTTGCTGAAAAAGTAATAGAATTTAGACGCTGCATATTTATAGCCTCGTAATGGAAGAGGAGACCTATTCCCTCACTTGTTCTTGAGCCCTTAAGAAATGAGAATGTATCAAATGATTTTGAATGCATTTAGAAGAAAATGCAAGTAAGATCTCTATTTACTAGTTTCATGAGTTGGGCTAAACTTAATCTACACATTTTTAAGCAAACTGGATTAAAAAAAGAACAATATGAAGCTGTTGTATTAAGCTCAAATTTTATCTGGGACAGAGCCATACATGTGCAATTTGTTCATTTCACTAAAGATGGAAATATAGATTAATATTGATGAGAAAAGCATCCTTCCACTGAAAATGAAATGCCAGAGCATGGACGCTATTTGCAAAACATTAACGGAGTACAAAAAATCCATCTGTTTTATTTATATCTGTTACTGAGTTACTTGCTTCTATGAAACATTTCAATTTTGTAGCTGCAGCTTTCTGACACACCAGGCTTCCAGCAACTGCAGAGCTACCATTAGAAGAGTTAACCTTTCTTTCAAATAAAGGCCAAATGGGAAAAGGGCTATACTGAAATGGGGTAGGGAAGGGTGCAACGGGCAGTCTGTTCATGCATACAGTATAACCAAAAGAGAACCCTACATCTGCAGAAATATAGTTAAAGTATAAAAAAAAAAAAATCAATTTTTTTGTATTTAGTTTGCCTGAAGTAATGACTTCTTTATTGTCCTCTGCATCCAGATTATTAATGCATTTCTGTTTTCATTAATGTATGTCTCTGAATTTCAAAGTTGATTGAATTATTTCCAAGAAGGATGGACATAACGCTTTTTTTCCCCCTTCTTTCTTTCTTTTTTAGTATGGAGGACAAACATAAAGTGGTGAACCCTACAACTATCCCACGCTACATCCCAGAAATCACAATTGGAGGCAATGAATTTGATAAAATATATTACCAATACAGATCGGTAAGAAATGTCTGTAGGGGATGAAAATGTTGTGGACAGGAAAGGTTTGGGGCCTGGAGAAGATATTCCTGTAAAGGCGTGAGCCCACGCATGAAGCACTCTGGGTAGCTCAAAAGCTTCTTTCTCACCAACAGAAGTTGATCCAATAAAAACTATTTCCTCCCCCACCTTGTCTCGCTAACATCCCAGGACAAGCACCGCTACAACCACACTGCATAACTCTCTTCTGTCAATTTTATGCATAATGTGCTGATGTCTTTCCAGGTGTGGGGCCTCTTATCATATGTACTAGCTTTGTCTAGAACCCAACTTTTCTTAAAATCTAGCTCCTATTTAGCGGAAATAATGAAGCAAATTATTAGGTCTATAAGCTGATTCTTTTTTCTCTCTAAATGTGGACTAAAAGATAAATCCTTTTTTTTTTTAATTCATCTTTCTGCCCTCTGATAAATCTAAAATACTCCTTAAAGTCCAAAGAGAAAATTGAATCCCCATTGAAACACCTTTTTTGATACAACTATAAAATACGTGTTGCTTTCGAAAAGTAGGTGCTGAGGATGTGAACGTTTCATTGGTTCAGTGAAATGTTATTGCTTTAAATAAACATGTTCCTATAAGCATGCAATATGCTGCACCGCTTCCTGCATCCCACACACGATATGTCTACACTGCAGTTAAAAACCCATGGCTGGCCTGTGGCAGCTGACTCGGGCTCAGATCTAAGGGACCGTTTAATTGAGGTGTAAATGTTTGAGCTCAGGCTGGAACCTGGGCTCTAGGACCCTGCAAGGGTCCCCTTAGACAGAGTCCCACAAGCCCGAGTCAGACGGCTTGCGTCTAATTTCAGTGTAGACATACCCAGAGACTCCCAAACAAATTAGCTGCTTGCCTTGCTGGTTTTGGAGATAATGGCTTGTAATTGGCTTCCTACCTTTATGCAGTCAGTCTGTGGTATGATCTGCATGGGGTCTTGTGGGACTTGGTGAAAATTAACATCACCTGCTCTTCAAGGTACGCTGCAGAATTTCTGTAGGACTTGGTACTGTAAATTCTTAGTTTGTACAAATTGAACAGCCAGCTGATGGTGGTGTCTATATATTTTTAAACTGTATGGAAACTTGTTCTCTGCTGACTGCTTGGGGAAACTAGGGCAGGTAAAAGTCCAAGGAAAGTGTATTTGGAAGTTGTAGTAAACTATGATCTGCAGAGTCAAAACAGTTTAATTAGTGCACTAGCAAGGTTAGAAAAATCACTTGTGGTATGTATAATTAGTGTAAAATTCTGGTATTTGAGACCCATTTGGGGAGTGCAAATTGTTGGGGGGGGGAGGAATGTATACATTAGGTTTAGAATTTCCAATAAATATTACCCCTTCTCTGCTCCTACTCAGTCTGTACAGAGCTGGCTGTAGAGAAAGATGCTCTGGGTTCATGCAATTCCACATTTTCTGAGATCTCTATTAGAAAGCATTCTCTACAGCTTGTAAATTGAGTTAGAATAGCAGAAGGCTTCTCGCTGTTGCAGAAGTTCAAATCAGTTGATGGCTTTGAATACTCCCTAATAAGTTTGAGGAAAAAATATTTCCAGAATTAAATACCTTTATGGTAGCTTTTGGCATCATTTCCAGCATGAATCTGAAACTTTGGACTTGATGACTATATTTGTTCCAAGAATTATTAGGATTCTTGTGTTTCAAAAGGAAACAGAAACCTTTGTGTGCGTCATTGCATATTTAAGGGTGTTTAAGGGTGCAGTATCCATCTGTACCTACTATGCCTGTTCTGCGTAAGAAAACAGGCTTTCCCTGCTAAAGGATCACCTTGTGGTGGAGTTCAGAATTGTAGGTGTGTGTTGAGCTCCCTCAGTAGGTGACCGCAGTGCAGCATATTGGGAACTAGGGATCCTAGTTCTAAATACGCTTTTTTCCTAACTTGTGTAACTGCTGATCTTGTGTTCGGCAACAAGGCAAGGGTGCCCTGTCTCAGTTGGAAATTGGCTTTCAAATAGTGAGATCCACTTCCCAGATATGATGGAAGGATTTTTGGCGGGAAGAACCGTGTAAGCCTTCTAGACAGGAAGACAGGAAGCTCAAGTCACACAGTTGCTCCGTGATGCCAATCAAGGAAGGCATGTTTGTCTTAGGGACCAAAACCATCCAGCTGAGACTGTGCTTAAGTACTTTCCTGTACTGAGGCCATACATCCTACTGCTGTTTCTCTTCGTCTTTTCTTTTTACTTGGCCAGTATGTTTAAATGATAGTCATAACCCTTCTGTACTCTCACATGGCCGCTCTAGAGAAGGATTCCTACCCAAATGATGTATCTGCCCTCAATCTGGCCTTCAACCACTGGGCTCTTTTTTTCCTCCCTCCCCACTTCCCTCCTGCAAATGTGACCCAGCAGCTCCCTCCTTCCTCCCACTCCCATCTGAAACCTGTCTGCTCCTGGGTAGCGTCCCTCCTTCCCTCACAGGCCTGTTCCTGCAGAGGTGCGGCATAAGAAGCATCTCCTCCTCCAGCCAACCAGCTGCCCCTACGCTAGGAAACACCTCTGGAGTTAGGGGGGCACACAAGAGCCACGAGTGGCTAGGGAAGCCCAGGCCCAGTGTCATGGAGGGGGCGTAACAGAGCACAGTGCTACAGAAAGTCTGAGTTTTTGTTGTTGTTAAATGATCTCTCTCTTTCTGAGACAAGACTTGCTGCATCTTTCTTTTACTATTAAGTAAGGATCTGGCTCGGTTCAGCAGCTTTTTATAAAATTTAAAGGTGTGTTGGGAGGTAAAAGGAAACTCAGTAAAAAAAATAACTTTGTGTCAAGTCATGTAGATCACTGGAAGATAAGCGTGTTAATTCTGACAGGAAGCAGCAAAGACTTTAGAATTCTTTAACAAGTGCCCCTTCTCTCTTTCCAATGATAGACAGCTTCTGACAGAGAATACTCCAAAGTCCTCGGCCTTCCTGGGATGCTAGATTACTTAGAGGTGTCCTCAGAGGGGAATAACACTACAGTTCACGCTCCCAAACTGAATCAGTGAGTCCTGCTGGAACCTTCTAGGGACTTCTTTTCTCACCCCTCCAAACATGTCCCCTCTCTTCTCCCAAAATTAGGCAGATGATTATTTGAAGGGAAACGTTAACACAAGCAGCATTTGTACCTCAGAAACCAGAGCTGGATAATTCCTCTCTTCTCATTGCAGATCAAACGAAGACTAGTCAGTGTTTCCCCTACACACACACTTTGAAAACCTTTGATATTGCTGTTAATTGAGAACTAAGTAAAATTAGTGGGGGCTAATTATCACTAGTCATCCTTGAGTCTGAGGCTGGTACTGAAGTCCACTGCTCTCTGTATGTTTGTTCAGGGTTGTAAACAGCATGCAAAATCATTTTCAGTGTGTCAAGTTCACTTGGGATTTCTCCGGAAATGCGGCTCTGAATTAATAACCATGCAGCCCAGCAATTTGTCTCTTTTCTGGAATGTATATTATAATTACAATAGATGGAAGTCTCCCTTCTCATTCATCTATGAAGAAGAAGAAAGCATAGCTATTGCATTAGAGGATCAGACCTGTGGTCTGTCTAGTCCAGTGTCCTGTCGCCTACAGTACCTAAACTAGCTGCTTTAGAGGAGGGTCTGAGAAACCCTTCAGCAGATGAATGTAGGATAACATGTCTACCTGTAACTCTTGTCTTGATCCCTATTAGAGATCTGGCTTAAGCCCTGAAACGTGAAGTTTAATATCCCTTCCCATTTATTTAGACATTAACTGACATAACTGTGGATATTCTTGTCATCCATACAAATGTCCATTCCCTCTTAGAATCTTGTTCAATTACATCCTGTGGCAATGAGTTCCACAGTCTAATTACATGTGTGAACAAGTATTTCTTTTGATCAGTTTTGAATTTCCCACCTTTCAATTTAACTGAATGCCTACTCCTCCCTCCCCAGAAAAAAACCCCAAACCCTAAAGATAAGACTTCTATAAAGAGATGTATTTTTACTGTATAATGATGATACTAGCCCAGGAAGTGAGTTAACTAAAAGAAGATACAGCCTGGGCCCTCACTGTGTGGAGTGCTACTCAGACACATGCTGGCAGCTCTGGTTGGGGCAGGGATGATACTTAGAGTGGGAATAAACACTCAGGCAGGCCTCCAATCTTCCCATCCTTCTTCATTAGTACAGAGCGCTCTCGGGGCTTTCATACTAATCCTCCCTTTACAATAAATACAAGGACACCACAGAGAAAATACTTTAGATCAGGGGTCGGCAACCTTTCAGAAGTGGTGTGCCGAGTCTTCATTTATTCACTCTAATTTAAGGTTTCGCGTGCCAGTAATACATTTTAATGTTTTTAGAAGGTCTCTTTCTATAAGTCTATAATATATAACTTATTGTTGTATGTAAAGTAAATAAGGTTTTTAAAATGTTTAGGAAGCTTCATTTAAAATTAAATTAAAATGCAGAGCCCCCCCGGACCGGTGGCCAGGACCCGGGCAGTGTGAGTGCCACTGAAAATGAGCTCGCGTGCTGCCTTCGGCACGCGTGCCATAGGTTGCCTACCCCTGCTTTAGATGCTGGGTATTCCAGAGTCAGGGTGAGCAACAGGGAGATTGTGGCAGAATAATAAATGTAGGGTNAGAGCACTCTCGGGGCTTTCATACTAATCCTCCCTTTACAATAAATACAAGGACACCACAGAGAAAATACTTTAGATCAGGGGTCGGCAACCTTTCAGAAGTGGTGTGCCGAGTCTTCATTTATTCGCTCTAATTTAAGGTTTCGCGTGCCAGTAATACATTTTAATGTTTTTAGAAAGTCTCTTTCTATAAGTCTATAATATATAACTTATTGTTGTATGTAAAGTAAATAAGGTTTTTAAAATGTTTAGGAAGCTTCATTTAAAATTAAATTAAAATGCAGAGCCCCCCCGGACCGGTGGCCAGGACCCGGGCAGTGTGAGTGCCACTGAAAATGAGCTCGCGTGCTGCCTTCGGCACGCGTGCCATAGGTTGCCTACCCCTGCTTTAGATGCTGGGTATTCCAGAGTCAGGGTGAGCAACAGGGAGATTGTGGCAGAATAATAAATGTAGGGTTAACTCCACAATACTTGTACTGTGGAGTAATAAACATTTTGGCCATTGGTCTCAGATTTTAGATATGGTGATTGAGACAAACACCATGTTACCTACCCAGAAAATGTCCTCAGTACGTTGAAAAGAAAAAATTCTTTCCAAGCCAGACATTGTCATGTTTTTAGAACACTGCAGCTCTTTCTTTAATGTAAGTAATGACATTGTAAATTGTGTTTCAGTTTAGCCTCTCTCTGTTTTTCCAAAATTAAGGAGGCTAATTATTGTTAGGGTAACTCCCTCCCTTCTTATGTATGACTTTATCAAAGACAGCTGCTATGGCAACACCATCTTCTGTTTTCTCTCCCCTGCTATTTTTTCCTTTACCATCTTCAGTTGTTTTCATTTTTCTGGATCAAGGTCTCCCTTTCCATTTTTTATTTTAATGGTGATATTTGACAGCTTTAATACAGAGCACTGTCTGTTCTCAGAGCTAGGAAGAAAAAGTTTAATAAAGACAGACGTGCAATAAACAAGAAAAGGCTCTAATTTCTGAGTGTTCTGCTTTGTGAAATATTTGTCTCTTCAAAATTACTTTTTTAGCAGATTCCAGTAAATAAAATTGTTCTTGCTATCACATTTAATGTTTGTGCATATTATGTGAAAAGACTGTTGTCTGATAAAATATCCTTAAGAGTCTAACAAACAAAAACCAGTAGATTTTAAATGAACTACCAAACTATCTTTAAAGGTGACCTGCAAAGGGGGAAAATGGGTGTTCTGTGCTTTTCTTTCACTACTTATAAAATGGAGCAGAAAAGATTTTTGTTTGTTGTGCTTTGCTTTTTGCTTTAGAAGTTTAAATCTTACCTGCCTTGTTTTCCCTGGAAGAATCTGTAGACAGCTAAAGAAATAGTAGGATTATAAAGTAGAGTACAAAGGAAGTGAAACCAGTGTAAATGATGAGTTTGAAGGCTTGGTAGACTGCCTCCGAACTTTTTTGGGACATCATTACTAATACAATAAAATGCCAGCACCATTAAAATAATCATTTCGAACAGGAACCCGGTCAGCAAGAAACCTAAAAAAAGACACTCTCTTCATCATTGTGAGAAGCGTGCCGTCAGCCCCCTCCAACGACCCTGTTGAGTGGACGTCTTTTGCAACATACCTGTAAAGTCACCAAATTCAGGCTATGGTGGACCAAGCAAGTTCCAGAGTTCTGTAGCCCTCACAGAGTGCCTCCTTCATAACCAGGGAGATGCAGCTTGCGTGTTTCTACTGACCACCGCTATGGCAGTGTGATGGGGGGAGAGGTGATTCCTCAGATATGCCTATTTCACTCAAACAAATAGCTGTGACGAAAGTCTTGTTAAAGATTAAAACCCTGGCTATTTCACTTCTGGGGTCAGAGAGCTCCCATGCCCCTCCTCTGGGCCACCCAGGAGGCCTCCAGCAAAATCAGGGAGGACAAGATTTGATGATGATCCTAGTATCTCTTAGACAGGACCCTATTTCTTGGAATGGGGAAAGACTTCAGGCTGCCTTTTTTAGATTCTTTACTGTGCAAAGGACACTGGCCCCATTATTTTCCTTTTGGTTATTCCTGACTTGCTCTGTAAGGCTGAATTCTGCAGGGCTCTCAAAGAATTGAAAATATTGCATAGTTTATATGCTGGATTTTGCATAGCCTAAAACTGAAGGGTCAGTTCTAATTTCTGAATTCCTTGGTTCATGGAGAACATTGTTTTGGAAGCTCTCACTGACAAGAAGCACTTCCAACAACACACAAACTGAATTGTGTGTAGAGCTAACTTTCTGGGGTTAAAATTGGCGTTTCTGAAGCCTGCTGCTACCTTGCTAAAATACGTTAATGTGACACTAACCATAAGTAAGCCTAAAGGTAAGAGGCTTCAGTTGCATTTTAGTACTGACTAATCAGAAAAATAAATACCCAGTTATAATAATCACTTTATTCAGCCTGGCACTAGTCAGTTGGCTCTACAGCGTCTTCCTGTGGCGTCATGTGGTGATCTGGGTCTGCTCCCCACTCTGCCACTGGCCTGATGGATGACCTGCGGCAAGACACTTCACCGCCCCGTGCCTCAGTTTCCCCACCTGTAAAATGGGGATAATGATACTGCCCTCCATTGTAAAATGCTTTGAGATCTACTGATAAGAGCTAGGTATTACCTTACTGACTAAAGTCAATGTTTACTATTAACAGTGTTCTGCTAAGAAAGAGCAAGGTGGATTCTGTTCTGCCTTGCATATGAGTGCCTAGAATAGATGTTGTAGTGATTTGCCATTATAGAAGTATATCATTTTGTTACTAATCTCTCTTTTAATCAGCTAAATTCTGCTACCTGAATCTTTATTATTGGCAATGTTGTAAAAGCAAGAACACAGCTCTGCTCTAGGTTGTCTATAGTGCTGATAGTTGGAAAAATCAACTCTTAATTTGAGCAAGTTTGGTAAGTTAATCGGTGAAAAAACAAACAAGGAGTCCCAGAGATCTCCTTGTTAATTACTCTTCTCAGCACTTGAATACTTCAAGTAGTTTTCTGACAGTTGACCCAATATGAGTATTGGATGGAAAATATTTCACCTGGCATTGTACTCTTATGCTGCGGGTACCACAGATGTTGTTTTTCAGCATTCTGGATACGCCAGCAGAGAAGACTCATAATTTCCAATTGATGACCCAAATCTTTACAGTACAGCTCAGTTTATATGCAGCAACATACATCTATCTATGTAAAATTTCAGAACGTGTCAGTAAGAAAAAGTGTGGTGAACGTACGTGTTACTTACAAAAAAAAAATTGTATGCATTTCATTTTCTTTATTTTTTAGCAATAACGTAGAAAATATTTGGATTGCCCTGACATTACTCCTGCTTATATTGGCATCATAACTGCAGCTTAGATTACCCTTTTCATGCCAGTGTATACATGTATTAGGCCAAGACTTTCATAAGTGGCTAGCAATAGAGGTGACTGAAAATCAGGGCTCTCTAAAATGTTGTCGAGTTGGGCACCCAAAATCAAATCACTGATGAGAATCTTGACACCATTTATGCATTAAGAACCTAGAGGAAACCAGAGATCATTAATAACTGTTCTACTAACGAGCCTGTCAGCTTAGCAGGACAGTTGCTCGTCTGTTCATATTGTAACTGTTTTTACTTCAATGAAGAATAGGTTACTTTAATATTAGGTCAGTACTCATTATTCAGGCTAAAAAACCCATTGACTTCATTGGGAGTTCTGCCAAAATCAGGAACTGTAGCAGCGCCTTAAAAATTAGCATCCTAATTAGTCTGCTATTCTTCTGAAGCATGTGTATCTGGCTCACAGATTTTTTATTTTCTATTAGATAATTTTGCACTGGAGCAAGTTAATACCAAGCCTACCCCAAAAAGTCCAGCAGAACCAATGTTTGAAGAGTTCTAAGAAGAAACGGTATCTGAAGTGAAAAGCATGCACTTTAATTTACAGCCAGCTAAAACAAACCACCTTAGCTATAAACCTCTGAAAACCAGGGCTTCTAATGGAAACAGCAATAGACCTTAACTAATAGCAGCAATGACAGGTGCTGCTCTGGTACTTACTATAAATGGTCAGCAAATGGAAAGGCTTGGAGATTGGTAAAAGCCTCCATGCTTTGCAGAGTGATGTCCTGTGTTTTTAAATACTCTTTGATCAACAGTGTTCAAAACCTGTTATTTATGGACCTGTTTTAGCTGTTAAGCACAGCGGTTAATGAAAACAACCACGGAGTTGGGGGAAGGAGAGTAGTTCTTCTCTTTGGTCCAGAAATTCTGGAAAATAAGACAGGCTCCAAACTCCATGATGGATTTAGACATTTCCAGATTGTTTAAACTCTCAGGCAGCTCTGGCTACGCTTGTCTGATTTTCAGTTTTTTGGAGGATCTGTGAAATGCAACTGTAGTGTACAGTAAACACCTCATTGAAGCTGTTCATTATTCTATAACATATACCATTTTAAAGAGGCATTTCATCATATTCATGGTCTTGACACACACTTCTGTGGTATAGTTTTTAATTTAATTAGTAAAGTGATCTTTTATTTTTTATGTAATTTGCTTTTTAAAAATCTGAGCAAATTAATTCCTTTGTATGAGTCAGTTCTGTCTTCGGAGCAGCAATTCAGTTTGAGGAGTTGATGTGTCACATACTCTTGTTAAGATGGACCCTTTGGTCAAGTTTGATTAATTCAGTGCAGAGTTACATAGGAGATCCAGGCTTGATTCCTGGTCTCCTACTTCTCTCTGCTAGGATAGTAGAAAAGGCTTTGTTGGGCATGGGCGAGGGGGGACGGGTCACTTGATGATTACCTGTTCTGTTCATTCCCTCTGGAACACCTGGCACTGGCCACTGTCGGAAGACAGGATACTGGGCTAGATGGACCTTTGGTCTGACCCAGTACGGCCGTTCTTATGTTTTGCATTACTCAGCAGTGACCATGCTGGAAGGCACACTTCTGCTTTGCAAGGGAGATGTATTAGAATGATCTATTGGGTGTTTCCATTGCTCATGTGTGTCTGTCACCCCGTCTTGTGTTTGATTGGTAGCTCTTTAGGGCAGACACTTGTTTACTATGTTGGCACAGCATCTGGCCAAGGCCTCTAGACGTTGTCGCAGTACTACAGATAACTTGGCTTTGTTCACTTTATCAGAAGGTGGGTTCTGGGATTTGTCTATGAAGATAAGCTGCACCCCACAATCCTCTTCTACTTGGGAACCTTAGTAATGACACAGTCCACAGATCTGGCCATGCTGTGTGCAGTGCAAGGCCCAGGAGGAATTAAAGGGACAAAGGTGGCTTTGTCTGTGTTTCATACCTCTCCTCCCTCCCTAATCATGGCACTTCAGGTTGCCTTTGTTCCCAGGGGCAAATCAAATAGTGGGGATAGGCAGAGATGTTCCAGTTACGCCCCTTTCGTTGGCCGCACACCGTAGGGTCAGCTATGCTCCTTCTGCCCCACTGGAGAAATCCTCTAAACCGGGGATTCTTTGGTTGGCCATTCATGTCATCACAAAACAGATTTAACTGGGACAGGATCCTGGCCCTAAATGTTTCCCTCTTAATTGTATGAGGAGACGCCTGCTCTGATTTTTACCTTGCCAGTCAGCTGCATCTTCCCTTTAGTCTAATTCAAGCCTTAGTGAAATAGACCAGTTTTCTCAAGCACAGAGCAGTACTGTGAACAAGCCAGCCACTCTCATTAATGGTGTGGATTAACTGATTTTCATTACTGCTCTCTGAGAAACTCTGTTTGTTATCCATGAGACTTAGAACTTTTCTGACTCACGTTAGAACAAAAGGGAATGTAGCAGGTAATCAGGGCGATCTTCCCCACCTCTGACCAAAAAAGTGTGGGTCAGTAAGGTGGAACTCCCCTCTTAGGAGCCCAATTTGGGGGGAGGGGGTAATGGGACTGAGTTGCAGTGCATTTCAAGTACAAATCCTGCTCGGCTTCTGCCTATTACATAAAGAGAAAAAGTTGACTTATGACAAACTGTACTTGCCCACCAGTTATTTTTAAATGCATGTTTAAATGACTTAAAAGGACTTCACTAGAATCGCTGGAAAAGATTTTCTCAGTCATTCTACATTCAGAGGAAGGTGGCATCCTCTGAGAAGTGTGCTCAGAACAAACCATATATATTTCTATAATAATATTGGAGTTACATCACTTTTTCAGTTCAGTATCCACTTCATTGCTGCAGGTTTGTTTTCTGAGCTGTTGCTACATGGCATGCCTTACTAGATATGTGACTTCATTTAACTGTATTAGTTTCCCTTTGAATTTTTAGCAATTTAAGAGCCTGTCTAGTAATACGTCCCCAAATTCATATAATCTTGGCTCTGTATTTTAACAAATGTCTTTGCCAAAAGCCTGACTGAATAACCCTCCTTCGATGAATACATATTATAACAGGGGTAGGCAACCTTTGGCACGCGTGCTGAAGGCGGCATGTGAGCTGATTTTCAGTGGCACTCGCACTGCCCGGGTCCTGGCCACCGGTCCGGGGGACTCTGCATTTTAATTTAATTTTAAATGAAGCTTCTTAAACATTTTAAAAACCTTATTTACTTTACATACAACAATAGTTTAGTTATATATTATAGACTTATAAAAAGAGACCTTCTGAAAAGGTTAAAATGTATGACTGGCACGCGAAACCTTAAATTAGAGTGAATAAATGAAGACTCGGCACAGCACTCCTGAAAGGTTGCCAACCCCTGTATTATAACAATGGCTTTCATGTACTTTATATCTCTAACAAAAAACACATGGCATCTTTGTATTGGATAATTTGAATTGTGGTGGAGGTACGATATGGTTTTTTTTAGAGTGGATATTTACTCAGAAATGAAATAATAACATTCATGGTTTTTTTCCCAGAGACGACCCGCCCTTTCGCCCTCCCCCCCTTCCCCTGTTGCTTTAATAATCTGATTATCATCATCTGGGAATTTCTTTAAATCTGCCTTAAAGCTGGGGAGAGCAATTTTTGTGCTAGAATTAATAGATGCAGGCTGGACACAGCAGGCCTGATGCCTTAATAGATTTTTTTTTTTCTCCAGCTTTCCACTGTAAATTTGTGTTGCAGAGATGGAAACAAATGACTTACGCTATCACAAATCTACTCTTCAATCAGCGGGAGTTGCTGTTAACAGGACTGCATGATTGCATCTGATATTTAGACGGGACATTAAAAGGCAACTTTTAAATTAAGAACCTTAGAGAATCTGATCAAGGGTGACTTGTAATAGTTTCTACTAGGTGGGGTGGGTGGGTGTGTTTGTGTTCAAGACACGGAAACCTTTTGTGACTCATTTGATCTCTGTCGTAACAGACGTTGCTTCTTTCTGACCTTAATCCAGGATGAGGCCATTTTTGTTAAATAGATAAATATTCTGTGGCATAGCAAACTGCTATCGACCACATCAATACCTAATTGCACCCCTCTTCCCATGCTGTGAACAGGTGCATTTATTCTAAATAGTTTTGTCCAGACTTCATTTGTTCTTTTAAAAAAGAAAAACTATAAGCCTGTGGTTCTTGCTATATCACCACTATCTGTGTGGGGAACCGAGGCAGGGAAGAGTTTGTACATCAATGTTTGGCATTTTAAAAAAAATCATTGAGGTCACAGTAGTTTTTTACAGTTACGTTTTCTTCACGTGCTGAGCATCATCTTACAGAACTGTGATGTGCTTTGTATATTTGATGTTAGTTATGTACCCAGGGCCGGCGCAACCCATTAGGCGACCTAGGCGGTTGCCTAGGGCGCTAACATTTGGGGGGCACCGGCGCCCCGGTCGTTGTTGGTATTTTGGGGGCGGGACCTTCCGCCGCCTCTGTCGGGGGCAGCATTTCGGGGGCTGGACCTTCCGCCGCCTAGGGCAGCGAAAAAGCTGGCGGCGCTCCTGTATGTACCAACTCTTTAGAGGGATAGATGGCTTTTGTTATCAGATGGATCCTGCAAAGAGGAGCCTGAGAACTTCTGGCATTCTTAGACCATTGTCCGTGCCTCCTTCAGAGAAATGGTTAACAGCTCAGAGTTTAAAAAAGGCTGAAATGTATTTCCCTCTGTTTGGCCTCTCACTGAATTTGGGGGATTTGTTGCCAAAGTAGTTATTTTATGTCTGGTTTCACCCATATGGATCAGATTGTAGACTCAGGCCTCAGTATGTGTCTACTGAATACATGCAGTATTATCGATGTGTTGGTCCCAAGACCTGAAGAAGAGCTCCTGTGTAAGTTTGAAAGCTTGTGTCTCTCTCACCAAGAGAAGCTGGTCCAATCAGATATTACCTCACCCACCTTGTCTCTCTACTGGGTGGGTCAATTTACACTGGGTCTACGTTAAAACTTTCACTAGTTTATTAATATTGGATAGGGGTGTAACTTTTCTTATGTTTCTATACCGACCATAGGCTTAGTATAGCCACAGTTATAGTGACATAAAAGTGCATTTGCTGATGTACCGTCTTTTACTCGGGGAACTGAAATAAGCTTTGACAGCCAGAGCACCTTTTTGCCAATTGGCAGGATAGCTATCCAAGCAAACCTTTCCTACTGTAGGCCTGGCCTTAGACACTGTAATTTGTAATCCTTTCAAAATGCTGATACTCAAAAGAAACACCCCACTGCCTCCACCCCAAAATCTTAGCAGCTTGAAATTGAATTCTGTATTGCAGTGGGATTTCTCACTGTGTACCGTGGGGTGGTTTTGTGCTGTTCCTGGATACTGAAAATGTAGGCTGTGTAATGCTTTGGTTCTACTTCCTGTTCATGTGCACAGGCCGGGGACTGTGCTGTCCTGGCATTGCTCAGCAAGGCTGCCTGTGCTTCTTTCCTTCCACCTCCATGCAGGAAGTAGTTCTTGACGTAGAAGAGGGGTGTGGGTGTGTACTGAGAAATTGCATGAGACTGTCCATAAAGGGATTGTCTTTTTTAATATTGCACTTGAATTTTCCATGCTCTTGCTCACACTCAGAAGGTCTGCTGATCCCCTGCCCAGCTCAGACATGGATCCCACAGTTGCTTCCCATTAAAGCTTCCCATCCTACCAAGCAATAGGACTCTTGTTCAGCTCTTCCCATGCACCTTTGCTTTACTTCCATCTATAACCCCCCTTCCTGTCCTCTCTCAAGTTAGCGCAGCAGGATCAATCCTATCTCCTTTCCTAGCAATCCTGGCCTCTCCCCTTTTTCTCTGCACTTCCCACCTGTTCCTTGGTTTTCACACTTGCACGGTTCTCTCCACTTATTCCTCTTACCTGTCAACTTCAAGTCCTGATCAGCTTCCCTTTCCACATCCCAGAGGGTTGGACCTGGGCTGTACCACAGAAATTGTCAGCCAGAACTGTGTTTAGAGAAGTCTCTCACCAAAACTGTCTAAAAAGTTGGATCATGCCAGCTGGAGAATCCATTGGGATCCCATTTGAAGGGGACGTGAGATGCTTGGGCAGACCTGAACTTTCTAGAATGTTAAGGGGAAAGCTGTCTTAAAATCTATCCAGAAGACTGGTTTCCATTTAAAGGGACGGTGTGTTAAGTAATGTATAATTCTATTTGGAAATGCATTACACGGTGCATAAGTAGCATATAGTAATAAGATTGTGATGTGTCCCAACCAAAGGTTGTCATCGCTTTATTTTCAGATGAAGTCGTTGAGACCTGAATAAATGGTATGAGGAACTTTAGCTGCCATGCAAATTAGGAAACAGGTGTCTGTTAAATGCAAATTGAAAATGCAATGAAAATACTGACCCCTTGAAAAAGTTTTCTGTTTTAATGAATTCAAGTTAGATCTGCATATAAAGGCTGAATATTAATGTATTTTAAATGGATTAGTTTTACTGTAATAAGTAATTGGATTTTTCATGCATGCCATCTTTCGTATTTTTAATTTGCATTTATTTTGGGATTAGTATCTACACGCTTACTCCATTTCTGTGGGACAAACTACAATAAACCCTTTAAACCTTTAGGATACCCTCTCATTAAAACTACTAATTAGGATATCATAGGAAGGTGTCCAGGTTTCTGAAGCTGTCAACCAAGAGAAATATTGGCCAATGGTTTTTAAAGCAACTTCTCATTGTGGATGCCCAATTGAAGTTACTTTAAAGAGGCCTGATTTTTAGAAAGTGCTGAGCGGTCTCCCCCTGAAAATTGGGCACCCAAAAATCACTAGTCTTTTTTCAATTGAAAACCTGGCCAAAGGTGTTGGGGGGTGAAGTGTGGAAGAAGAAGAAAAAATGATTTATCGTCATAAATGGCCTAGCCCTGACTGAGCTTTTGTTTTTTTCTAGCTTCCTGGTCGCAATTTTGACAAAGGTTACAACTCTGAGGTGGGGGACAAGTGGATCTGGCTGAAATGAAACCCACCGCACTTTGAAGCCGTAACACCGAATGACCACAGAACTTGAATGATAAAGAAGCTGCTTTCAATCTCTTTGCTCACCATTCACTGTATATGCAGCACAAAACACACACATGTAAATGATTCGGAAATTAGAGTGTAAGAGAATGGCCTCAAAGTAAGACAAACCACCGTAATATTTAATTTAAGGAAATGTCTTGCCTCCTTGTGGGATTCAGCTCATTTTTATTTTAGAATGATCCACAATAATTGTAATAATCTGAGATTGCAGTGGTAGCCTTTCTAAGATCAACATGGAATCGCCATCAAAACTGGGGCTTCATATTATACAAGATTGTGATTGTTTGACTGAACTGAAAAGAAATAAAATCTGTATCCTTATGATTTTTCCAATTTATATTTCCATCCCTGTCACAACATTTCTGTTAGGCACACCATTCTGATGCAGCTGTATTTCTATAAATAGGTCTTTCATAGGTATTGACATCAAAGCAAACAAATATTTATTTATTTTTAAAAAGCCACCAAGAGTGAGGGGAAATGAGTAGCGGTCACATTTAAACAACAAAGTATTTGTTGCACTTACAACTGTAAAGATTTCATAATAATTGCCAGCAGTTGAGCACAAATTTCTTCCTCTAATATAAAACCATAAATCAAAATGTTGTTGTATAAAAGGCAAAGTAAAAGTCATTATTATTTTATATGTCTCTAAAAATCTAAGTTAGAGTTTTTAAATAAATGATTCATTTGGCTTTAGTTACCAATCATAAAAATTAGGCTTCCTGGCATTACTTCTAGCAGCGCTGTCCAGATTCAGTCTGTCGTAATTCTGCATTTCCAGCTAGGGGCCAAGTACTTTAATCATTGAATGAAAGTGCTGCCAGGCACTCCAACATTTAGGGCAACGCTCTTGTCTAAGCAACCAGGTCTGGCCAGCTCCCTTTCCTGCACCAAGCCTATTGTGAAAAGGCTTCTTTAAAAACTGCCTTGGGGGCCCAGTTAGATGTTGAGATAGGCAAGCCCCCTTCCTGCCTATTTCCTTGGGCTGATAAAAAAATCAGCTGTTTTGCTCCATTTGGTAGTGTATTGTTAACTCCCCATTCACACCGGGGCTTTCAGATCAGCTTCTGCAGTTCCAGCATAACATCAGATGTGCAAGTAAAGCAGGAAAGTCCTTGGTGACAAATGTGTGTGCCCAACCACCTGGGCCACAGTTCCCCATTCCAGACCGGCCTGGAGCACTGCAGAGCTCTCAGGCTGTGGGCCTCAACAGATCCTCCAGCCTCAAGGCCGGAGCTTGGCATTTCCCCCTGTGGAAATGCGCATATGCAGGTACCACTCAGAAATTTGTCTGCCACAGGAGACAGGCAGGTCTAGGGGCCAAAGAGTGCAGCAGTAATTGGCAACAAAGTCACACACTTCCTTAGTCCTCTCACCTATCCAGATGGCTGTGTGCCAGCTCTCACTTCAGCATGGGCCAGTTTTGAGGCTCCTCTTGCCACCTGGACCTTGTATTAGCCTTGCAGATGAGAGGCAAGCTGAACATTGAGTGTGCCAGGGATCTATTTTACCAGCTTTTCCTTCCGTGCTTTGAGTGCCACCCTACAAGCAATCATTAAGGAGGGGTGGAGGAGAGATGACATCTGCTGGGCTTGCTGTGATCTTACAAGTCCGTTTTTGAGAGGTCCAACACTGTTTTCATAAGCTAGTCCTGAGTGTTCTGCCGCCATTGGTAACTCACTTGGCATTGCGTGTGCAAGTGTGGTATAAGCTCCTCTGCTGGAATGTGAAGTTCTGGTCTTTGGAATGCTGGAAAAGGCGCTCTGTTTAATTTTCCAGGGTGGGTGCTCTGTCTTTGTGTGGTGTGGAGCGGTCGGAAGCAAAGAAACAAATCTTCCCCTAAAATTCCAAGAGTCCTGTTTGACGAAGTGCATATCCCCCAGGCAGAAAAAAATTCGCAAACAGCTCACATTATGACACAAAACAGCATAAATCTCTCCAGATTTAACTGGAGCTTCAAGGGCTGTAAACTAAATATATAAGAAAAGCAATGTTCCTCCTCCTGATTCTAACTTCGCTCTGTTTGCTGTTACTTTTTCCTTACTGGGAAAAGAGTTCCCTCTGAGCCAACACTGAAAAAGGTATTTAGATTTTAATTCCATGAATTAGCATTCGGTGTCATGCCGTCAACTTACAGATCCCCGGTCAACTCTCTCCTGCCTTTTAGTAGGTTTGAAAAGGTTAAGTATCTACAGTCATCAAGACACCATCGGTTAAAGTTTGTTGTGTAGTATCCGGCGTCTGTGCAATATAGGCTTTAGTCTGCGCCGTCACCAAAACCTTGCCAGTCGCAGAGTGCGAATCCCATTGGCGTTTAAGGTCTCCAAAATGCTACAGATATGAACCGAACCAATCCCTAGCCTGTGTTAGCCAGGAGTTCAGACTAGATGATCGCAATGGGCCTTTCCGGCTGTTAAAATCTCTGAGTTGATGCCAACCCCTGTCCAATTTTAAACCGAAGGCGATGGCTACGCTAGAGAGCTTAGTGGTGCAGCTGCATCAGAGAGCTCTCCTGTTCCTTGGGGGTGGAGTAATTATGTCGGCAGGAGGCACTATCCTGCCAACATAGCACTGTCCACACTGGTGCTTAGGTCAGTGTAACTTACCTTGCTCAGGGGGGTGGCTTATTCACACCCCTGAGCAACAGAAGTTATACCGATGTAAGTGGTAGTGTAGACATAGCCTTAGTTCACATGGGTTTATGGAGTTCTGGGTTCCCAGCCAAACCCTCCCTCTCCCACCAGCCCTGCAGTTGACGACTGGCTTGTGTTTTCACACTTGAATTGTCCATTAGTAGTTTCCGTGTCAGCTGATGGAGAGTTGAAATCTTGCGGCGTTTAACAGGGTCAGCCTGTCTACATTCGTTATCTCCATGCACCCTGAACCACCGAGCAAACGCTGTATTTAAGCTTGACGTTTGAATTCCACACCTTCCCTCCCTCCTAAAACAATGCTTCCCTTTTAGAGAATGAGCAACGACACTTGGCTAAGAGCCATGGCTATGGGATCCAATGAGTTATTCTGCTCCCTGTCTTAAGGTGTCTCCTTATGTTTTGTAACGAGATGGTTTTGATGTTAACCACGCAGCTTTTTTGGCGAGAGCGAATGCAGTGATGAACTCTGCATAAAGCTTGCTCGGGGGCAGGTCTACACGAGAAGCTGCACTGCTGTAGCACGTCTGGTGAAGACGCTCTGTGCAGATGGGAGAGTGTCTCCTGCAGACAGAGCGACGGTGTGGACAGCGCTTCAGTCAGTGTAACTTGCGTCGCTCGGGGGCGTGTCTTTTTCACCCCGCTGAGCGACGTAAGTTACATCGATTTCAGCAGCTGAGGAAGCCACGCCCACCAAGCTCTACTGGGCATGCTCCAAGTGCAGCAGTAGTATAAAGGGAAGCAGCTCAGCTCAGTCTGGGCAGACAGCTGACGGATGCTCGCACGCTACAGGCTCCAGCCCAGGAAGCACCTGAGGCTCCGACAGCGGGAGCCAGGAACGCCAAGATCCAGGCGGAGATGCAGACGTCCAGGAGAACCCAGGATTGCTGGGAGCCATCTGTGCCGATGAGTCTGGAGATGCCTGGACCACGACTACAAGGGACAGAGTAGGGAGTAGCCCATGGGGGACACTAGCCGCAGGCCTGAGAACCGTCCGCGTGTTGTGATTGGATCCCCATTGACTCTGTGGCGGAGACCCTCGCCACTGACAGGGCCCTGGGCTGGGACCCGATGAAGTATGGGGGGCCCAGGTCCCCCATCCTGGCTGCCACCCACCCCTAGGTGAGGCTCATTGTCCTTGAGTCTGGCCACTAGGCCTTTACTGCCCTGCAGATAACGGCAGCCCCAATTGACTCTGGCCATTAGGCCTTACCGCTATGCAGATAAGGGCAAGCCCGTGGACTCTAGCTATTAGGCCTGATCACCCTACGGATGAGGGCAATCCTATGAACGTTGGTTCTTAGGCCTTATAATTCTGGGACCTAGAACAGTGCGGTGAACTTATTTGTGGATTGGGAACACCCCCTTGCATGCAAGGAGGATGGGGAGTATCCACCCCGCACTAGAGGCGGCGCCCACACCCCATCACAGGGGGGTGCAGCAGGGCCTGGACTAGCCCCCACAGGGGGTGAGGAGGGAGCACCACCCAGCCATGCCCCGGCCATGGCTCGGCCCACAATAACAGCCACGGTCCCAGTTCAGCCCCTGGCTCCCGGCCCAGCCGCAACTCCGGGCTCTGCCTCAGCCCCCAACCAGGGCCCCGCTCCTGGCCCAGTGGACAGATCACATTACAGGTAAGAGGGGTGCGACGTAAAAAGTTTGGGGACCACTGGGCTAAAGCATAGGGATAATATATGCTATGGGAATACAGAGGGTGGTACCACTGAAGGATATTGGTAAACATCTGTCGCATGAGCGCACCTTTCCAAAGGAGCAGTACAAGGTCTTTTAGTGTAACAAGACTCTATGCAATAAAATACTTAGATCTAAAAGAAGTACACAAGTGTCTTCGTAAGGGTCTGCAGAGTTCCAGGTGGTGGCGGGGTTTCCCAGTCTCAAACATCCTCACCCTGGTTGACATGAACAAATCTTCTGGGGGCTAAGACCTGTCTGGTCTGTGGAAGATGAGCTACATCCTTCTCTGCAGAGTAGATCCCCTCCAGCTGGGGGCATTGCAAGGAAGATTGCCCAGCACTCTTCTTGCCCTGCTGATAAAGGGAGCGTGTCAGCCTTCAGGACCAAACTCCAGTACCTTTTATGAGCATTGCATTAAATTTTTGAAAGGGGAGGAGGGGGGGAAATGAACAGCAGGTTTTTGCATCAATAGAGTCGTAGGTAATTTGGCTACATCTCCAGAAGGGAATGGAACTGTTGGTAATGAAACTGGTGAGACAGCTCTGGTGGGTGGTGCATACCACACCAAGGGCATGTCTACATGGTGCCCCAGTGTGAATCAAAAGGGAAGTGCTCTAATGTGGGTGCACTCTAAATGCCTTGTGTAGACCCTGCTGGCATGCTCGGAAAGTGCACGTTAAAAATAGCCCTGTTTGAAACGGGACAACAGCAATGTGAACTGGGTACCTTTTAGAGTGCGCCAGCAGGCCCTACACGGGGGAGCAGTTCTGCAATTCAGCCCCCTCGAGTTTGCACTGCAGCAGTGGTAGTTGTGCTCGCGTCCACACTTGAGCTGCACCACACCATTGGAGCAGCACTGCCCTCTGGGGATCTATTCCACAGTCCCGCAGGGCAGTGACTTGTGGGACACTTCACAAGGCCTTCTGGGACCACAGGAGAATGGTAAGAAAAGAGGTCAAATTCCCATAACTGGTTGGGGACTGACGCCCATTCCCAATAGGCTGGGCCGACTGCTCTGCAGGAGGTGCGGCGGGGGGCGGAGGGTGTCCTGGCGGCGAGCTGAGATCGAGGTTAGCATTGCACAGATGTATGGCTGCAGGGGTCGTGCACAGCCCCCCACTGCAATAAGCAGGACTTGAAGCTGCTGCTCACTGGGTGAGGCGTTTCTTTGGGGTCCAGCCCATGACCACAGCCAGGTGGGAGTGGCGTTGCTCACGCCTGGAGTTGAGCGGCAACGGCTGCAGCACTGCCAGGTGTGAGAAGCTTTTTCGGCCCGTGTGGTGAGCTACCCCTGACGTTACAGCACCAGACCGTGGGGGCGGAGGGTCCCCTCACCGAGGAAATGGGAATGGCAATGGATCACCCTGTGGCAACTGGCTAGCTGGTATTGTTACGGATCAGCTGAGCACCAGTCTGGGGTTGGGACATCAGCGCTGTTGTGATGGGGAATGCACGGCAACGCACACTGTGCCGGAGAGCCCGGAGACATTTCAACAATGGGGTTTTCCAAGTGGCACAGGAGCTATCCGTGGAATCCTCTGCCCATTCCCCCTCACCCGCTAGAAAGGTGCCTTAGACGCGAGCCTTGGACGATCAACAGGGCAGGTTCTTGGGTGGGTTTGTAGCACGGCCAGGCATGAACACCAGGGCTCCTGAAAACCATTCCCAGACTACATGCACCTGGAGAAACGCTGTCTCCACTGCCCTTCCTAGATCATGGGATGTGGGTGTCTCCTGGGCCAGCCCATGTCCATCTGGTTTCCCTGGTCCTGGTGTTCTTCCCCTCCCCCTCTTTCCTCTCCACGGCAGTGGCTGGAGTCTGCCTGCTACACAGAAGCACATTAGACTATGCAGCGGGCCAAAAACGGAGGGAATCAGTCAAGCTCCTCCCAGACCAGACCTGTTTTCCACCCGGCACTGTAGCTAGGAGTACTGCACCTGCTCTGGTTGTACTGGGCCACAGGGCTCTTGACCTTTCCCTGGCACTGCTTGCAGCTCTGAGTGAAGCCAGCACACCGGTCACTCTGACACCTGGCCATAGACCAACGTATTCCTTATGGATGCCTCCAGCTGGGCTTGGATTTCACCCCCAGGAACCGCAAGTCTGCTGAGTAGCTGCCACCAAGGAGTCGGGCCCTACCAAATTCACGGTCCATTTTGGTCAATGTCATGGTCGTAGGATTAAAAAAATTGTAAATTTCATGATTTCAGCTATTTAAATCTGAAATGTCAGGGTGTTGTAACTGTAGGGGTCCTGATCCAAAAAGGAGTTGTGGGGAGGTGGGGGGAGTTGCAAGGTTATTGTAGGGGGGTTGCAGTACTGCTACCCTTACTTCTGCGCTGCTGCTGGCAGTGGTGCTGCCTTCAGAGCTGGGCGGCCGGAGAGCGGAGGTTGCAGGCCGGGAGCCCAGCTCTGAAGGCAGCGCTGCCGCCAGCAGCAGCAGCGCAGAAGCAAGGAAGGCATGATATGGTATTGCCACCCTTACTTTTCTGCTGCTGCCTGCAGAGCTGGGCCCTCAGTGAGCATCTGCCCCTCTCCGGCCGCCCAGCTCTGAAGGCAGCAGCACAGAAGTAAGGGTGGCATGGTGTGGTATTGCTGCCCTTACTTCTGTGCTGCTGCTGGCGGGGTGCTGCTTTCAGAGCTGGGTGCCTGGCTAACAGCTGCCGCTTTCCAGCCGCCCAGCTCTGAAGCCAGCGCAGAAGTAAGGGTGGCAATATTGTGACCCCCCTAAAGTAACCTGGTGACCTCCCTGCAGCTCCCTTTTGGGTCAGGACCCCCAATTTGAGAAACGCTGGTCTCCCTTGTAAAATCTGTATAGTATAGGGAAAAATCACCCACAAGACCAGATTTCCCAGTCTGTGATGCATTTTTCATGACCGTGAATTTGGTAGGGCCCTACCAATGAGACAGGATGGTGGCAGAAGCAGGATGAATCCAGTCGCTGCTGAATAATCTGATTTGCTGGGGAAACTAGCATGGAGCAGAGTCCCGTGGTATCTGCTGTGAGTGTGGGAAGCAGAGTAGAGCGGACCCAGGGAGCAGTGCACTGGGGGACAGGAGTGGGGGGATTACTTGCACCGTTTGGGCTATTAGGCCAGCAGATCCTGGCACGGCACTGCTGGTGGCTGGCCCAGGGAAGGACCACACCCTGGGTAGCCTGGCCTGAAGTCGACATGGCCACCTGTGTGCTGCTGGGCGCGGACATGTGGCAGCTGGGCCAGCCCTTGGGTGCCAGTTACGGACGCTCAGTGAGCACAGTCACTGGCATAGTTAAGTGAGAGCTGAAGGTTGGTGTTTTCAACAGAGCTTAAGGGCATTCGGTGACCAAATTGAAATTCAGTAGCAGCTGGGTGCCCAACTCCTAGGCTGTTCTGAAAACCTAGCTTTAAGTAAAAAGAACAGGAGGACTTGTGGCACCTTAGAGACTAACACATTGATTTGAGCATAAGCTTACGTGGGCTACAGCCCACTTCATCAGATGCATAGAATGGAACATATAGTAAGGAGATATATATACATACAGAGAACATGAAAAGGTGGAAGTAGCCATACCAACTCTAAGAGGCTAATTCATTAAGGTGGGCTATTATCAACAGGAGAAAAAAAACCTTTTGTAGTGATAATCAAGATGGCCCATTTCAGAGAGTTGACAATTTGTCAGAGTCCACATAGCCAGACAATCCTGCTGTTATGGTGCCAATGCCTGAGATGATGGGGCATCCAGGATTTCCAGGTTTATGGATCTTGGGTAGCAAATAGAATACCCCTGGGCGGGGCTCTTCAACCCCTCTGGTCACTCAGTAACAGACTTAAAGGTGGCAATTTTGCAACAGAAAAGCTTCAAAAACAGACTCCAACGAGAAACTGCTGAGATGGAATTAATTTGCAAACTAGATACCATTAATTTGGGCTTGAATAGAGACTGGGAGTGGCTGGGTCATTACACAAATTAAATCTATTCCCCATGCTAAGTATCCTCACACCTTTTTGTCAACTGTCTGAAATGGGCCATCTTGATTATCACTACAAACGTTTTTTTCTCTCCTGCTGATAATCGCTCATCTTAATGAATTAGCCTCTTAGAGTTGGTAGGGCAACTTCCACCTTTTCATGTTCTCTGTATGTGAATATATCTTCTTACTATATGTTCCATTCTATGCATCTGATGAAGTGGGCTGTAGCCCACGTAAGCTTATGCTCAAATCAATGTCTCTAAGGTGCCACAAGTCCTCCTGTTCTTATTGCGGATACAGACTCACACGGCTGCTCCTCTGAAACCCAGCTTTAAGTATTGCGTGTAAGACCCCATCCTGCCCCTCCAGGAGCTGCTTGGCATGGTGCAGAGCTGCAGTTATTGCTTCACAGGCTGGAGATGGCTATCGCGCTAGAAAAATGAGCCCAGGTGCCGTGCGCTAGGGAGCTTTTCTGAGAAAAGGGAAACCATTTCCTCCTCACAAGCAGTCAGCAAGAACCACTTAGTTTGATCTGACCCTTTTAACCCTGATAAGACGGCAGCATTCCGCCCATAGTTATTAGGCAGATAGCATCGTGGTGTTTGCTCGCGAGGCACCTGGGGAGCACAATGTGGGCAGGTTCTGCTTCGCTGAGCTGCCAGCTGAAATTTTTTGTTTTCCAAATGTGTATTCACAGCAAAGATCACAACAGGATGTAGCCTGTGCTTAACCTCCCAGTGCTGGTTGTGTCGCTGGTGGGCTTCTTTCTTTGTGCACCTCTGCCACCCTCCGCCCGCCACCTTAACACGATGTCAGGGTTCAGCCAATACCCACACTCTGGGGGTGCACGAGAAGACACCATCTCTATTAGCTTAGAGCGTACTGAGCACGGCCAGAGATAGCAAGGCTCCCTAACCAGCCCCATGCATGCCGTCTCCCTAAAGGAAAGACACAGACTCCCTCCCCCTCCCACCCCTCCTCTCCTGCGAATGCTGCGGCATTTAGTACACAGCACTGCCCTGGAGAGAGAATCCCAGACAGCATTTCTGGGAAGGAGCTAAGGCCCGTGTCCTTTGGTCAATGTGCCTGAACGCTGACTTCTCTCCTTCACTCCCATTCCTGCTCCTGCTGGGTCATTGACGGTGGATTTAGTGACACAGCGCCTGGCGGTGTGCTCGCCTGCCTGCTGGATGGACGTTCCTGCTTTTAGTGTTCTCTCACCGTGGCAAANCCAATACCCACACTCTGGGGGTGCACGAGAAGACGCCATCTCTATTAGCTTAGTGCGTACTGAGCACGGCCAGAGATAGCAAGGCTCCCTAACCATCCCCATGCATGCCGTCTCCCTAAAGGAAAGACACAGACTCCCCCTCCCCCCCCCCGCGAATGCTGGTGCATTTAGTACACAGCACTGCCCTGGAGAGAGAATCCCAGACAGCATTTCTGGGAAGGCACTAAGGCCCGTGTCCTTTGGTCAATGTGCCTGAACGCTGAATTCTCTCCTTCACTCCCATTCCTGCTCCTGCTGGGTCATTGACGGTGGATTTAGTGACACAGCACCCGGCAGTGTGCTCGCCTGCCTGCTGGATGGACGTTCCTGCTTTTAGTGTTCTCTCACCGTGGCAAAGCACCCGCCCTTTCCCCGCGACTCGCCTACCTTGATCTGACAGATGTAGGGTGACCAGACAGCAAGTGTGAAAAATCAGGACAGGGGTGGGGGGTAATAGTAAGAAAAAGCTCCAAATAGCGGGACTGTCCCTATAAAATCAGGACATCTGGTCACCCTAGACAGATGAGAGAGCAGGGCCTTTGTCCTGATCAGTATTCACTGACTGAAAGCAAACCTGCGTCGGGGCAGCTCTTCCCATTGCCTTCCCCGAGTAAATGTGCATCTTCCCCAGCCCCCACTAGGTGTCACTGCCGTCCTGTTTTTCTAGAGGAGGGTGGTGCTGGGATGGGATTGTCAGGCTGGCTCGTGTTTCTCTGCCTTTGGATTTCCCAGTGAATTCAGTACTTGTGCAAGGTGCTGAGTTTTATAGCACGGGCAGCTGACGTCCTCAAACCCGATCCGCACTGGGCACCCGATTCGGCTCCCAGGGCTGCCTCTCTCATTTGTCAGGACCCTGTGGAGTTTGGTGCCCAGGTGAGATGGCCCAATGTTAAGTCCATTAGGAACACAGCCCAGATGCTTTCCATAGGCCGCTGACCAGCTGTCAGCTACTAACAGCTTCCAACACCTCCTGCCTTTGCTTGGATTTGAACCAGCAACCGAACAGCAAATGGGGCTGCAGCCCAATCCCAGTGCTAATTCCCTTCCCTGTTCTGTAACCACACATGAGGCTTTTGCAGCTCTTGGAGTGTGGATTTTCAGTTGTCTTTGCGTGGTATGAGACAGGGCTCATCCAAGGAATTTGCTTCTCCTCTGGCTGTGGTGTCATAGGCGTAGACTCCGTGGGTGCTCCAGGGCTGGAGCACTCACGGAAAAAAATTAGCGGGTGCTCAGCACCCACCGGCAGCCATGTTCCCCCCTCCCCCCAGCGCCTCTTGCCCGCTGGTAGCCCGGCTGATCAACTCCTCCCCCTCCCTCCCAGCGTCTCCCACTGCCGCAATCAGCTGTTCTGTGGCATTCAGGAGGTGCTGGGAGGGAGGAGGAGGAGGAGCAGGGGACAGGGCACACTCGGGGTAGGGAGTGGAGCGGGAAGAGTCAGAGCAGGGGTGAAGGCTTGTGGGAAGTGGTGGAGTGGGGGCAGGGCCTGCGGGGTGGGGGGGCGTCAAGCTTCCCCCGAGGTAGAGAGGAAGTCCATGCCTGTGCTCAGATTTGGCAGGTGCCAAATAACCCACCAAGGAACACTTCATAACATCTGCTTCACATGTTTGTTCCCACGATTTGCCAAAGAATTCTCTTTATACACCCCTTTTGGGGCTAGGATGTCACCTGGACGGATGCTGGAGCTGAGTCTGTGCAAATGCTTCACACAAAACAAATAAGGAAAACTCCCCAAATGCATACCCCCCTAACTCTAACTGCCCTCAGCCAGCAGCTCCAGCAGCCCTGTGTTTCCTGCCTCCACAGACGCTGTGTCCATTTTTTATACTTTTTTTTTTCTCTCCGAATATGATGCATTGGAACCTACTTCCCAGATAATTACAACAACTGCAGGATAAGAGGCAGTGTGGTCCAGTGGGTAGGCCCTGGACTAGGAGACCTGGGTTCTATTCCTGGCTCTGCTATTGACCGCATGTAAGTCACTTCCCCTCTGTTTCCCTTCCCACTCTGCATCTGTCTTGTCGGTTTAGACTGTAAGCGCTTGGTCGCCAGGCCTATTTCCTACATAGCCGTAGATCACCTAGCACAATGGGGCCCGTAGGCTCTATTATAAGATGAGCTGCATAGTATCTGTGTTGTGTTATGCCAGTGTAATCCGTGGGAAGACTGGTGGCACCAAAGGACAAGTGACCGTGACAGAATGTATCCCCGTGTCCACACCCTACACGCTGTTGTGATAATCGTTCTACAGAGTACGCCTTGTGAGGTATCATTTGAAAACTCATCATTCGCTGGTCAATATTGTCCTAATAAAATGTGTGGCAACATTGTGTGGGGAGTTATAAGATTCCACTGTGTGGCATTATTAACACAGGTGCCAAACTGAGGTTGGCAAACAGGTTTGTCTCAAACAAAGGAGTGTGTGCTCTGCTTAATTTGCATGTATGCAGTAAACAGGCAGGAAGGGGAGACAAAGGAAGCTCAAACAGGTGAGAAAAAAGCAGCGGGGAACATCCTTCCATATAGATCTTTTGTCTCTTGGTCCCCAACTGGAAATGTTTTTCAAAAGAGGGACTGAAACTATATAAAGGAGGGGCAAACACACCAAGATACCCCCTGCTGCCTATTGCATTCATGGCATGAGAAGCAACAAAGGCAGCGTATGTTGAACTCTGGGAGAAGAGGTCCTGGCCTAAGAAGCTCGGTCAGTAAGACTGCTGAGAGCATGTGGTGAGAAAACCTTGCTTTGCATTTAACATAGTTTGTTAGGCACCAGTTGCATTTTATCTTTCTTTTTCTTGTAACTGTTGCTGACTTTTCTGCCTCATTACTTGCACTCCCTTAAATCTCTCTATTTGTAGTTAACAAACTTGTTTCACTGTTTTATCTAATCCCGTGTTTTTAATTGAAAACTCTGGGAAACTCTATTTGGGTGGCAAGTTGTGTGCATGTCATTTCTATTAAAGAAATAACAGTCTTTATATAAACTTGTATTGTCCAGGAGAGGGCTGGGCAGTACAGGACATACATGTCTGGGGGGAAATCTGGGATTGGGGAGTGAGTTGGGGTCACCCTGCAGTATAACCCAGGCTGGTGAGAGCCAAGGTGTGGCTGGCTGGCTGGCTGCAGAGAACACACAGACGCAGCCGGGAGTGACTTACACGCTGGAGGCTGTTTGTGAGCAGCCCAGGCTGGAGGCTACAGCAGTAAAGCCGTGCAAAGGGCAGCCCAGGTTATAGGGCCAGGGGTGACACAGCTACTCATTGGTCTGGATTGGAGCCTGGTATGTTGCAGTTGTGTCTGTGTTATGTTATGCCAGTCTAGCTCAGTGAGAGGACTGGTGGCACCCAAGGACCGAGGTGCTCTGAAGGCCACATGAGAAAGCTACAGCCCCTGTCCTGCAAGCTGCTCCAAGCAGGCAAACCCCTCCTGAGCTGTGTGTGGGCATAGGGGTCAGCCTATGGTGACCCACTTGCTGGTTTGGGGGCAAAGTTTTCATATCCCTTTCACCAGCCCCTTGTTCCGCGTGGTAGAGACCATGTTCCTGCCCATAAGCATGGAAGGCATCACTTCCCCGAGCGGAATATACATGCACATGACCGTCTCCTAAACTGTAGGGAAAAGTCCTCTTATTCAAGAACGTTAAGGACTTTCCTCTCCAGCCGCCATATTGAATGACACTGGGGATTGAACGGGGGCTGGCCAGTGCTAAGAGATTAAGGTAAAGAGGCAGGCTCTGTCCCTGAGGGCTGTAACAGGCTCACAACCTCTGAGGATCAGCCCCTGAGGGTGACATGTGACACACACTGACCAGTGGGTTACACCTGTTCACTGAGGTGCTGGTGAACAAGTAAATAAGGCCCCGATCCAGCCAAGCACTTAACAAGTGCTTCACTTCATGACTCCGACTTTGCTAAGTGCATAATGAAGAGTTAATGTTTTCCACTAAAAATATTTCTTGTTTTCAGGGTGAGGAAGTGTCTGCATTTTCAGCACCAGGGATCGTAGCCTGTTTTGGTTAAGGAAGGAAAATGCCTGTCTTCAGATTTTTAAGCTAACTAGTGGAATGGCATTATTATTATTTCTTTGTATAACTGTGGTGCTCAGGAGCCCCAGCCATGGAGTAGGACCCTATTGTGCTAGGCGCTGTACAAAGGATACGACAAGAGACAACAGATAGAGACAGACAGACAAATGGGAGAGAACAAGGAAATAATGAGACTACGTTGGTCAGCATGACAGGCAGTGATCAGAGCACACCAGCTGTCTAACCATTGTGAAGGTTTAACGGTCCGTGGGTTTTTTGGGGTGTGGTTTTTGTTCTGTCAAACAGTCAGTGAGCTGAGCCAGCTCTGTGATGTCACTCCTTTCACCATAGTGCATGCCGTGACACCGCCTCTCCCTTGTGTAAGTAGGATTTTATCTGGAGATCAGAAAACATTTGGGGCTGGATCTTTCGAATGGAATAGCATTTCATGGCAACCTGGACAAAGGGAGTTGAGTAATGTTAATGCATAATATTTCCTAGCGGCATAATTAGCAGCAGCTGCTTCGGAACTGAAACAAATTACCCTTAAAGAAAGAGTTTAAACTGGAGAGAACTTTGAACTGAATGACGGCATAATCTACTGCAATATAAATATTTTGTTTTATGAGGAGGGAGTGGGGTTTGGTGCTTAGAACAGGGCTAGGGGAATCGGGCTGCCTATGTGCTTTATGCAGTTCTGGCAAAGTGTGAGTCATTAAGGCCCAAAGTGCCCACTAAATTTTGGGCACCCTGGGTGCCCAACCTGGAATACGAATAAAGACACCACCGAGTGTTAGCGGTGAGGGTAATTAACCACTGGCACAGATTAGCAGACGCTAATGGGGGATGCCCCATCGCTTTCCCTCTCCAATTCAAGTTTGGATGGCTCTGTCAAGCCAAGCTGTTGTCATGCACTTCCAGGTTATTGGCTTGATAGTGGGAAGAACAATTCTTTCCACCGCGGGCATCGCTTGGTGGAATTCTGTGGCCAGGAAGTCAGGCTAGATGATCATGATGGTCCCTTCTGGCCTTGGGACCTATGAAATACCTAGGGTCTAACGCTCCAGTAATTCAGTTGTTGGGTCACAACTCTGACATAAACTCAGGCTGGGCACCCAGAAATAACAGACACTTGAAAATGCTGCCCTAGACTTCTGACTCGGGCTCACAGGGCTCAGACTGTGGAGCTGTAAAACTGCAGTGTGGATGTTTGCACTCAGGCTGGAGCCCTGGCTCTGGGACCCCGGGGACAGGGAGTAGAGGTGGTCTCAGAGCCCAGGCTCCAGCCCAAACCCAAATATCTACACTGCAATTTTAGCCCCGCAGCCTGACTCAGAGACTCGGTGCTGTGGGTTTTTTATCACCGTGCAGATGTACCAAGGTCTGTTTCTCCATCTCTAGGCTGCTGACCTACAAGATGGTGGTACGGAAAGTCTTAATTAATTACTCTTTGCACGTACGACGCTGACACTTTCCTCCTGAGGATTTGAAAGTGTTTTACAAAATATTCATAGTAACTGCACTTTTTCAAATAATTTACTGCCAGGCTGTGAATCATCAAACATATTGTGCTCCAACTGCTTCCCTCTGCTCCGTGGATTTTCAAGCCAGAAGGAACGACTGTGATCATATCGTCTGCTCTTCTCCGTAACACAGGCCAGAGAATGTCCCCAAGTAGCTCCTCCAATCACAAGCCCTAGCAGTTGGGAGTGAACTACTCCAGCCTCTCTCTTAGCAAGGGGCCCAGTCTGGATTTCAAGTCTCCAAGTGATGGAGAATTTACCACATCCCTACACAAGTGGCTCTGGTGATTAATTCCTGGCATTGTTAAAAATGTGCCTTATTTCTAATCTGAATTTGTTCCAGCCATTGGGTCGTATTATGCCTTTGTGCAATAGATTAAAGAGAGCTCTACTACCAGCAATCTTCTCCCCAGGCAGGTATTTAAAGATTGTGACCAAGTCACCTCTGAACTCTCCCTCCAGTAGCTGTGATGGCTCAGCCCTGCCCGAAGGCCCAAACTGTGCAGAAGTGGGGAGGCAGGTGGGTGCACGTCGCTGCCCAGGAAAGTCTCTCCATGTTGCCACTGTGCAGTAGACACCCTGCAGGTTTGGGGGTAGGAGAGTAGCAGTGGTGGAGAGGAACACGCTTCCCTCAGGTGATTGTGACCTTACAAGCACAAATCCAATTGGGCATTACCGCTAGCTGAGCTACCAAGGTTTCTTCTCTGTGTTGTCCCACCCCCCAATCCCAGTGAAAGCCAGAGGGGGTGGGGACAGCTGGAGTAGGGACAAGTCAGAGGTGGTGAGGACTCTGTGTAGATGACATTTGACCCTCCTCCTCCAGTGTTTTAAAGACAGTCCTCGTCTTTTCTCACTGACCACTAGAGCTGAAGTCGCGGATGACTTACGAGGAGAAGCTGAGGGAACTGGGCTTGTTTAGTATGCAGAAGAGAAGAATGAGGGGGGAATTTGATAGCTGCTTTCAACTACCTGAAGGGGGGTTCCAAAGAGGATGGAGCTCGGCTGTTCTGAGTGGTGGCAGATGTCAGAACAAGAAGCAATGCTCTCAAGTTGCAGGGGGGAGGTCTAGGTTGGATATTAGGAAACGCTATTTCACTAGGAGGGTGGTGAAGCACTGGAATGGGTTACCTAGGGAGGTGGTGGAATCTCCATCCTTAGAGGTTTTTAAGACCTGGCTTGACATGGCTGGGATGATTTAGTTGGGGTTGGTCCTGCTTTGAGCAGGGGGTTGGACTAGATGACCTGCTGAGGTCTCTTCCAATCCTGATATTCTATGATTCTATGAGCAGATCTAGGGGGATGGAGCCTTAGACCTGATGTGGGGACGGTGCTGCAGTGAGAGAATGCAGAGGAGGCAGCAGGAGTGCAGTTCTGCACTGCCTGTTGAAATCACTGTGGACACGGCTAGGTGATGGAGGCTCAGGACACAGCCTCACAACTGAAGGCAGTGTATTGGCAGCAGGGCAGCCCCAGCACTGTGATAACTTATCGCTGGGCTAGGTGGTCATTGTGCTGTGGGTCTGGACAGGGGGTAGCGGCAAGAGGCGTCACTCCCGCTCCTTAGGGCAGGAGCTGAACCACTTGAACGCAGGCCCAGTGCATGCTGGGACTTTGGTGACCCCAAACAACAAACCCTGAGTGGGATGCAGCAGAGGAAAGGGGGAGTGGTGTGTGAAAGGGACAGTTGTCCACTGGACTTTCACATCATAAGGTGGGAAACTGAAGCAAAACTCCCCCGGGTACGGTGGGGTGGGTTCCCTACTTCAGTTTGCATACGTTCTAAGTCATTGTTGCAATATTTTCCCAGCCTAATGTTGTGTTTCCTCTCCCCTTAACACAAGGGGTTTTTTTAAACATCGACTCAAAACTTGCAAGCGGGGAAGCATTGATTCTTCGAGGCGCCTAGTGGGTGGTTGTTTAGTTTCTCCAGGTTTCTGCATGAGAGCGTGAGCCCGTTCTGTTCTGTAATGCTAAGAGGGAACCTCTAGATATTGGATCCTGTCTTTGTTGCTGCTAACACCCCCTGGCAGAAGGATTACACCATTCAAAATTGTTTTCTTGTGCAAGAGAAAAGACTCTCTCTCTCTCTCTTTCCTTTTTTGAAACTTTTCGTACCCCTAAAACAGGAGTAATAAAGCAAGAGAGTGATTTCCCCCCCCCCCCCCCCCCCCNACTTGCTGGAGGATTCTCTGCAACTTGAAGTCTTTAAATCATGATTTGGGGACTTCAACAGCTGAGTCAAGGGGGAGAATTATTCCAGGAGTGGGTGGGTCAGCTTTTGTGGCCTGCATCATGCGGGAGGTCAGACTAGATGATCATAATGGTCCCTTCTGACCTTAAAGTCTATCAGTCTATGAGTCTCAGTGCTATACAAAGTAGACCCACTTTGAGTTCAGCTAAACAGGTTTAAATTAACATCAGCAGGACCAAGTCTACTGATGGATAAATGCAATAGAAAGGTGCTGAGAATGCAACATCCCCTTTTGCCGGGTCATTGTTGGGCTTTTTACCAACACCCCAAGTGCCTGAGACCTCAGATAGAATCTGTGATTGAAGCAAAGGGCTGGAAGTCATGTGATCTGGGTTCTATGCCTGGCTGTGCAGTCCATTTGCTGTGTGACATTGGCAAGGTCATTTAACTGGTTAATGTCTGTTTTCCCATCTGTACAGTGGGAGTAAGACTATTCCCTTATGTCAGAGGGGGTTGAGAGAACTACTCTACATGCGTCAGATGAAGCGGGTATTCACCCACGAAAGCTTATGCTCCAATACATCTGTTAGTCTTAAAGCTGCCACAGGACTCTCTGTTGCTTTTTACAGATCCAGACTAACACGGCTCCCCCTCTGATACTCTTTGTTAAGTGCTCAAAGCTCCTCTGAGGAAAAATGCAATGTCTACATCCCAGGCTAGTGTAAATTGCCGTTCTTCCACTGGAGTCAATGGGCCAGATCCCCAGCTGGTGTACAGCACCGTATCTCCATTAATGCCAACACCAATTGACACCATCTGAGAATCTGGCCCACTGTTTTTAAACGTGTATCTGCTGCTAGAGGAGGAGAAGAGGAGCTGCAGAAGAAGGTGGTGGTGGCAATAGGGGCTCACTCATAAACTAGATACATTAAAACACATCAGAAAGAACTTCTTGAGGCTGCAACGGGTCGTATTTCATCACGGGCCGAGTGCACAGTTTGTGTTCGAGACTGGCTTTTATCAGAGGCTCTGTACACTTGGCAAAGCTCAATTGTTAGTCTCGCATCATCTGTTGCAGGTAAGCATATTAGGTCCATCTAATGGAGGAGGAGGCCAGTGGGCAACATCACACAAGAGAGTGTGACAGAGCTGGGAATAAACTTCCGATGACTGGAACACCAGTTCTTTGATTTAAAAGCTAGAGACCAGGGGAAAGACCCTTAGCTGGCATAAAATCACATAGCTCCAGGAGATATGCAGATTTATACTGGCTGAGGATCAGGCCCTAAGCGTCGTAATTAACCAGACACTGATGGATGCAGAAGAGCAGAGCCAAACCTGGGACTGGTTCAGGAAGTGGTATGTTAAAGTAGGGCAAGCATCAGTTCTATAAGACTGGAGAATGCAGAGTGGCAATTCTTGCTGTTACATTCCCAAGAGCGTCTGCGTATGGACCTACTTTCCGTGCTGCTGAGAATTTCTGGAAGGCTCAGAACCCGTGAGCTGTTAATGATCAGAGATTTGTGGTAGTAAATCTGCTGTCGTGGGAAGGTACTTATGTAAAAACGAAGGCCATTTATTCAGCAGGCAGTTAGGAACACAGGATTACTGTGCTTCAGCTGGGGAAGTAGTAAATAACTAGGTTTGTATAATGGATCTGACATGGTGCATTACGCTTTGCCAAAAGTAAGCGCTTATTTTTAAACCTTCCAAACCTTCCATGAGAGCGATCAGGCCAGACTGACTAATACCTCGGAAAGTGTCAGCGTTTCAAGCACTAACCTAATTGTCCCGGCTTGAAATGTTTGTTCAGTTAACTTCTGGGGTGTGTAGTGTGTGTGTGTGTTTCTTTAAAGATCAGGGGCATATCCAGCTGCTAACAGGAAGATATTCATAACGCTACATCTATATCAATGCACGTGAGCGAATGTAACAATAATGGGGCAAGATTTTCAATGGGCTTTGGAGCGGGCCTGAAGACTGAAGTTCTAGTGTCAGGAACTTTTTCCTGAGTGTCTGGTTGGAGAGTCTTGCCCGCATGCTCGGGGTTCAGCTGATCGCCATATTTGGGGTCGGGAAGGAATTTTCCTCCAGGGTAGATTGGCAGAGGCCCTGGAGGTTTTTCGCCTTCCTCCGCAGCATGGGGCAGGGGTCGCTTGCTGGAGGATTCTCTGCAACTTGAAGTCTTTAAATCATGATTTGGGGACTTCAACGGCTGAGTCAAGGGAGAGAATTATTCCAGGAGTGGGTGGGTCGGCTTTTGTGGCCTGCNAACCCGTTGTCAGAAATAGCCTAGCTGAGGGACGTCTCTGCGGAATTACAACGCTAGATTGTGCAACGTCTGCTGTATCCCTGCCACAAAATACAGCCCTCCGCTTTCATCATCAAGCCCCCAGCTCAGAGCAGCTCGCCTGGCTCTGTCAGAGCCGCTTCACAAGGGAGCATGTGGCTTGGTTTTCTGTAAATGTCATCAAGGAGAAACCCGAGTGTGAAATTTCGCTTCCGAGTGCCATTGCGGCCACCTGTGACAGTGACCGTGAAGTATGTACTTGGCTTCCCCTTCTGCCTGGGCGTTAGTGGATGCGTGTGAGGCTCTACCCTTCCCTTCTCAAGTTCTGTAGGGAGCCGATGGGCTTGTTTACTCCCAGAAGTTGCACCGGTGTCAATGACATTGCTTTGAAAACCCATCCAGTTACACTGATGCACACCCCCGTTTGAACACTCTGATGTTGCTTTAAAAGTGGCTTATTTTGGTTTAGCTTAAACCAATGCCTGAGGCCTGATCTATACAGGAACTGGTTTAACTTAAGGTGTGATTTTTAAACTGGTTTAGTGAAAGCGGGGCAAAAGGCAGCGTGGCTGCCCTGATTTCAGCTTAAACCAGGCTTAGTTCAGTTTATCTTAAACTGATTAGGAATCCGCTTAAGGTAAACCAAAATAAGACACTCTGAAACTGAACTAGAAGTGCGTTGGGATCTGCAGCCTGCTGGCCATCAGGGCAAGCAGTGTGTCAAACAGCTCCCTGGGCTGCTGTTGGTCCGTCTCCTACCACTCCTTCTCCCACACCAGCTGGTGCGTCTGGAATTCATGTGCTGGTCCAGCCTGTGGCTTAAATTCTGCATTTCTTAGAGCAGGTCATCCCTGATCCTTTTCCTTTCCTTTCCTTTCCTCCAGTAATTCGGGGTCTTCGCCCTAGGAGGTTGGGTGGTTGCCTCAGGCCAGCAGAGCTGGAAGGCCCTGCCACGGCCAAGTGTGGGTTTTTTTATGTCCATGGAAAGACAGAAAAGTTTTTCCTTTTTAAACGTTCTGCGTCACAGCAAGACCACAAGTTGACATTTTTATCTTCTCGGTAGACTTTTATTTAACTCTGCACAGTTGCCCATTCAGAAGCAGCTGCATCTCTTGACCAATATATGCTGACTAGCGCATAGTTATATGTAGTATTTGCACCATCTATATTAGTATGCATTAAACACATAATATTAATAACAATTATATAGCCCAAATGAGCCTATATCTTTTATAATTCTGCATCCCATAATACCCTGCATTAGCTGAAGTAAGTTTTGCCTTCAGTAAATAGGAAAACCGTCAGGATCAGGACATCAGAGTTTTTTTACCATAGCACCAGGTAGAGTGTCACGCTAATAGGCCAGTACGGGCGTGTCCCCCCAAAAGGACAGGATATACCCTAGACACCTGCATCCTTTTTTGCGTATTGCTGCTTCAAACAGGAGTAAGTCAAAGCACACTGGGGAACTTTCGGTGCAGAGCAGCAGGGTCGCACGGACACTTGGCGTGCAGCACGCTCGAGTGCTGTAGATTTACACACCACTGGGCCATGCATTAACTCCTTGTAGAGAAATGTCTTCATTTAGCAGTCAGCAGGTCAACCCCAGCTAGAGTAAATCACCGGGTGCACATAATTTCCCCCCGCCCCTTGGAATCCATCTTTGATCACACATTATAGGGGGGAGGAAGGGGGCCATGGGAAGGGCGTGGCTTCTGCGCTCAACTGAAGCAAAGTCCACTCCATCACACTTACTATCCTCCACGACAATAATTACATTGGTCTTAAACAGGCAAAACGCTCCGACTTCTGCTGCACTTCCCTGCCAGGCTATAACAGGAATGGTGGGGGCTTCTTACCCAGCTGTGACTCTGCCTCTGAAGCTGCTTCCTCTCTGTTCTGTTCCCTAGGCCCTTCCCCAGACAGGTCTATGGACTGGAGGGCAGCCTCCACTCGGCCTGGCTGCATGGTCTGGTCTGGAGGCTGTTCCTGCTCCCTCAGCTGCCCAGGTCTCCTCTGGCTCTGCTGGTCCCTCTCTCCCAGTCTAAAAATCAGATTGATTCACTTTAAAAAGCCATCAATCCAGGCACTGGGCACTGGGCTTGGGGCAGGACTGAGCACCTGGTCCAATTACTCTTAGTAGGGGCAGGTGAATGGAGGAATCCAGACTTGCCACTGGCAGTAGCGGCGCCAGCTCTTCCAGCGCCCTAGGCGGCGGAAGGTCCCGCCCCCGAAAGGCTGCCCCCAACAGCGGCGGCGGAAGGTCCCGCCCCCAAAACTGAAGGGGCGGCCGCGGCACCGGCGCCCCCAAAATAGCAGCGCCCTAGGCGACCGCCTAGTTCGCCTAATGGGTTGCGCCGGCCCTGGCCACTGGTGTCCTTTGCCTTGCAATATATGCCCTTAGCAGTCTTTTGTTTCTCTCCTGGCACTGAGGTGCAGTCATCTTCGTCTTCTCCTCCTCCAGCCTCTCAGCAATGCGGTTGTAGAGCGGCTGATTCTGGGTGTATCTCCTGCAAGCGTGGCAATGACTGGCCCCACAGCAGCGGTCCCTGGGTGTGCACCTCTGGCCAACGGGCAGCCTGCTGGGATGAGGAGCTCCTGGGCAGCATCGCGGTACAAGCGAGCTGTGAGGGAATGGGACAGGCTGTGCAGACTGAGGGGCATGACCACCGACCAGGTGTATTTGAACTGGGAGGTGCACAGGAAGTGAGGAGGTAGAAAGGCAGGAACTACCACCCTGGGGGAATGGTGGGAAGGCCTTGGAGGACTATCACAGCCCGAGCTCTGTGACCTGGGCTTCCGCTGTATCCTGAGCTCCAAACTTATACCCCCAGCTGGGCAAGCAAGCCCAGGTTCAATGCCATATCGAGCTGGGTAAAAGTGCTTGTGTGTGGATATTAGGGGAGGTTGGGCTGAACCCTGGGTAAGACTCTGTGTTAAGTGTGCAGTGAAGACGGACCCCCCTAGCTCCTGCAGTGACAAACCACGGCACCTCCTTTGCAAGGTTGCTCTTGTCAGACGTCAGCTTGTTTGCCATTACAGAGAAATACAGGTAATGTTCCTGTAAAGCTGTCATTCCTAATGGGAACTCGGTGTGGTTACAGCCCCGCTGGGGCAGCTGGAGAGCTAGGTTTCTAACCTTAAAATCAGCCAAGTGTAGTAAGTTAATGATTAGATTTATCCTACAGCAATCTAATGAGAAGCAATACAGCCAAGCACTTTCCATGCAGTGACGCAAATCTGAATCTTAATAGAAGCTGACAGCCTGACCCTGCTACCACGCTCTGGCCAAGGAAAATTATCTTGATCGCTCCCTGGAGAAACCAGCCAGGGGTTTAATATGCTTTTCCAAAACATTTATTTGACCAGCTTTAAAAAAAACAAACCCTGTTGTGATTCAGGGCTGGCTTACATGACCTCTGCTAGCTCTTCCCTTTCTAGAGTCACTGCTGTGTAGGATGCTCAAGATAATAAGGCTGCCCTCAAAAACTCTTTGGAAATACCACTGCGTAACCAGTGACCTAGTGGAAGGAGTCACAACAATGGTTAGGCAAAATGCTGGTAAAGAATTGTGGGTGAGCATTAAAGTAATCCAGCTCGTGTAAATTGTAGAAAAGTGTTGGTGCCTGTTATATATATGTGATTATGAATATTAAGTATCAGAGGGGTAGCCGTGTTAGTCTGGATCTGTAAAAGCAGCAAAGAATCCTGTGGCACCTTATAGACTAACAGAGGTTTTGCAGCATGAGCTTTCGTGGGTGAACTTCTTGCATCCGAAGAAGTGGGTATTCACCCACGAAAGCTCATGCTGCAAAACCTCTGTTAGTCTATAAGGTGCCACAGGATTCTTTGCTGCTATTATGAATATTAGTTCCTGTGAAGATTATCTCCATGGGCTGGGATTTTCAAAGAAGCAGCCAAGTCGCTTAGGTGCTGTTGAAAATCTGATCCCAATTCCCCCTGCTGTTCAGTGGGGTTTGGGCACCTTAGGGTAAACCGCAACCCACTAATGATTCAACCATTTCCACGTAAACTTCCCCTTCCTGCCTCTTGCCTGCTTCCTTCTCAGGTGAGGGGAAATACAGCCAGCTCTCTTGAGCCAGCCTGCTCTGAGCTCACCATTAGTAGAAAGGCAAGGAGCAGTGGAAGCATGGCTAAGAAGCCGTTAAGCTTTGGTTTGAGATTGCAAAAGCAGAAGAGGAAAATTAAAACCATGGCTATGAGATTTATTATGGGACAGTAAATCGTTCTTAGCAAGTCACTGACTCCATTTTTCTGCTCAGATTTAAGCTTTCTGTGTCAGGAATTGTGTCTTTCCTTCAGGTTTGCATAGCGCCTAGTTCGGTGGGGCCCTGCTTGGGGCTGATCTAATTTAAATACTAACTCCTCCGTAGCTATTCACCAAATAATGTCTATGAATCCTTTTTGCTCCCTGGACTGCTGGTGAGCTGTTCTTTGTGAGTGGTCGTTAATTTAAATTTCAGCTGTGTTGGTTTGATTGGATGCAGGTCATGTGGTCTGGCTTCTGTTCACAGGTTATATTCATGCACAAAAGCCGTGCCCAGTTGGTGTAGCATTCTTCCCCCCTCTGGTGGTAACTAGGCCACCTAGAGATTGATGTGTCTGCTACCAGCTTGGCTAACAGACACAAGTGTTTGTAGCTCAGACAGGAGAGACTCAGGCATTGAGAACCAGATGTCCTAGGTTTAATTTCCACGGTTGGTGACCTAACCACGGCATTGGTATGACATATGTAACGTCCTGTAGCCTGAAGCCTTCAAGAGTAGAGAGCTCACTATTGATACCTGTTGACATACAGTAGGGTGACCAGATGTCCCAATTTTATAGGGACAGTCCCGATATTTGGAGCTTTTTCTTATATAGGCACCTATTACCCCCCCACCCCCTGTCCTGATTTTTCACACTTGCTATCTGGTCACCCTAACATACAGGGAGAAGAATGGCTCAGGGCTGCTTGGGAACTCCAGATGAACCGAGACTACACAGGGGAGGGAGCTCTCTGCTGCCATCTGTTGGGGAACAAGGGGAAATGACTGAGGGGGCCACACTGCATTTGCATTTCAGCTATGTGACAATTTGGGGCATTTTTGGTTAACATACAGTTAAGTTTTGAGTCTGGGGGCAATAAAATGCTATTGCCCCTGTTGGGAAATGAAGGGATGAGAGAACTGCACCAAATGTGCCTGGGATGAGGGGTCACCCTGACTGTAACTGTAATCAGGCATGATTGGGTAAGGGATCTCGGCAAGGGCAGGCTCTGGTTCTGCTCCCATGGGCCTCTTTGTGAGTATTCTGTTAAGGATTTTATATACCACTTATTTCTCTCTAAAAAGTTAAGTAGCAAATGCAGCAAAACAGTGAAGGGTAAAGAGCTTACCTGACCTATGAGCCTACCTAGGGGATTGTGGTTTAAGCTTCCCTTCCCAGCAATTAAAGCTGAAATCACCTCAGCTGGGTTACATGGTAGAGCCCCTGTAGCCGCCCAGACACCACTGACCTGCTAGAATCCTTGGACTCCAACACTCTAGGACAACAAGCCATGAGTGGGGAGCAGGGATATGGTAGAATGCATCAGCCACTTACAACGATCAGAGGAGGAGTGAGGTTGTTGGGACTATTGCCGAGACACCCGAGGTGGCTGGGGAAGTCTTACCTAAAACTGTTCATTTATTAATTGCTGGTTTTCCCAAGTGCATTCTGTTGTCCATCTGCTTTTCTCTCTCCCTCCCCACCCAGTAAAGTTCTCTTGGTTTTAAACCCCTGCACTCAATGCTTACGAGTGGGGAAGTATTGCCTATCAAGGGCACACAAGGCGGTATATATATTTTCCCAGATTTCTGGCTGGGGGCTTGAGCTGGTGTTGTTGGGCTTTAGAAGGAACCCCTACAGAATCGAACCTGGCCCTTTTTGCTGCTGGCAAGACCTGGTAGAAATGGTTGCACGTGTAACTCTGACACCAGAAGCCTGACTGTGAATATTTCTATTTCTAAACTTCAGATTTGCCTTCCATGACTACTCTTTAGCGTTCACGTCGATTTCCCTGTCTGGTGAACATCTCTGCCAGCCAACTACTTCCCTAGAATATTTGCAGGAATTCGTCATGAGAAGGGCCCAAAGGGAATTGGGTGGTTTTATTCCAGGGAATCTTCTTGGAAACTTGTTGCAGTGACAACCTAAAACCCAGCCAAAATTAACCACTTCCCTCTGTGGGATGCCTCGGACCAGGAAGGAATGAAACCTCTAATCCTGATGTCCCCTAGGAGGGCCAGGCGGGGATCAACTTGCGCTACAACTAGCCTTAGCGTTTGCTCTATGACAGGGGTCGGCAACCTCTGGCACGCGGCTCGCCAGGGTAAGCACCCTGGCGAGCCGCGTGCCAGAGGTTGCCGACCCCTGCTCTATGAAATGACGTACACAAAAACCCAGCATAACTGATGCCTGTCGGCCGCAACCACACCACTATGCACAGCACCCAAAAGGCTGGGCCTGGAACTGTTCATGCTTAATTGAGCAATCCATATCAAAACGGAACTTTCCTTCTTTACCCAACCTGTGTAAGGGGCCGTTTCCCCAGCCCAGGGGTGACTAAAATGGTGAGTACAGTCTCCCTGCCCTTGTGGCCGGTGCCCCAGGAGGACTCAGTGAGGGGTAAACTGCTCAATGACGTCAGCCCCGGGGAGTGCATGAGATTCCATCAGGGCTGTGGGCAGGCGTGATGTTGGACTGGGAGCAAATTCCTGCTGCATGACATTTGGCAGCCCTCCTCTCCTGGGGGCATGGGGAGTGTGGAATATACTGGTAGCTTCTTGCTCTCTAGCTTATCCAGGCTAGTGAATGGGACGGGAAGCCCAGCAGTCACCAGGTTTTTGCCATGGAAAATGGAAGGAATTGATCGTGCCCAATGTGGTCTGCCTAGACGTGCTCTTCAAGTGACTGAGGGCAGCAGGGTGCATCAGAACAGCCCATGCCAGCTATCTAGCCCAGCGATCCAATGCCCAGTTTCCTTGAAGCCCCGTTCGGGTCTGTCCACGGTGAGGGTCTCTGCTGCATATTGGGAACTAAGTCAGCACATGAAATTTCCACTGACTCGAATGGTCGTTTTCCCCCTCGGAACCAGTACAAATTATTCCCCGGAGCTGTGACCTGAGGGCTACGCTTCTGAAGAGCTCATTAGAGAGGGAAATTCTGGTCTGGATGAATATCTTGTAAAGGCATAATTAAATATTAATAGGCCATATCTCCTGCACCTTTGGAGCTGGAGCCAGCTGGGCAGAGAATGGTCACCTGCTTCTCAGAGACTGTCTTTTTTCCTATAAAAAGACACAGGCCTTTGAAATAAAAACCAGAATAAAGCATCACTGGGGATGGGGCAGGGGGCTCTGAGTCTAAACATTCAAGAGCCAGGGAATTCAGTGCTGAGGGTGGTAACTCCGACCAGTCCTTCAGCCATATATAAATGCGCCCTGATTCTGCACTGCTGTTGTTACATAGGAGTTGCCAGTCCAGAGCAGACTCCACGCACAATGCACAGTCAACCTGTGGAACTCCTTGCCAGAGGATATTGTGAAGGCCAAGACTATAACAGGGTTCAAAAAAGAACTAGATAAGTTCATGGAGGATAGGTTTGTCAATGGCTATTAGCAGGGATGGTGGCCCTAGCCTCTGTTTGCCAGAAGCTGGGAATGGGCAACAGGGGATGGATCACTCAATAATTGCCTGTTCTGTTCATCCCCTCTGGGACACCTGGAATTGACCACTCTCAGAAGACAGGACACTGGGCTAGATGGACCTTTGGTCTGACCCAGTCTGGCCGTTCTTATGTTCTTCTGTTCCTGGTCCATCTAGTCTAGGAGCATGTCACTGACACTGGCCAGCACCAGCTGCTTTAATGGAAGAATGCAAGAACTGACCCCCTCCCTCCCTCCCCACGCTCCACTTAGGAACTTGTGGGATAACCTGCTCCCCATGGAGAGTCTTCCCCAAAACTTAGAGCTTGGCCTAAGCCCTGAAACATGAGTTGAGGTGTAAAATATTCAAAAGGACCTAAGTGGCATTGGCCCTTTTGAACTTTTTACCCTACAGTCATTCCCAACGTCTTGTTTATTCCTCAGTACATTACATGGATAACTCTGGATGTTCTTGTTATCATGGTAAGAGCCAATCCATTTTGGAATTCCATCAGGCTCTTGGCCTCAGTCATATCATGTGGTGATGAGTTCCACAGGTTAATTGTGTGTATGTGAGTTGGGGGGGGTTACTTCTCAGTTTTGAATTCGCCGCCTTTACATTGTATTGAATACCCCTTGTTCTTGAATTACGAGAGACCAAATAGAAGCTCCTGCTGCTATGGTCCTTATTGCTGAGTATCTGAGCATGGCACAATCTTTTTAACATGCATGTAGCCTCACAACACCTCTGTGAGGCAGGGCTCTGCTATTATCCCCCTTGGGCAGATGGGGAACTGAGACACAGAGAGACTAAATGACTTGCCCATCATCGCACAGGAACCATGTAGTGGACTAGGGAGCTGAACCCAGGTCTTCCAAGTTCTAGGCCAGTGCCCTACCACTAGGCCAGTGCCCTATCACTTGGCCAGCCTTCCTCTCTCCTGAGTTCTCTATGCCACTCATTAGTTTGTTCACTTTTATCATGTCCCCACCTTGTGAGGGTTGGCACGTCACTGCCAGAATGCCCTCCCCTGTGTCTCAGGCCCTCCCTCTGCACTCTGCTCCATTAACAATGCAGCCAGGGGCAGGAAATAGTTCATCAGGCGGTGCTGGGTCCAGGCCTTTCCAGCAGTTGGACTGGAGAGAAGTGAGGAGTGTGCGCATGCAGAAGCGCTGTTTAGTTTGCAGTGTTGGCGAGGTAAGAACACTGCCACACAAGGCCTCGGGAAGGCCAGTCAAGTTCTCCCACAGTAGACTGCAAAACAATTTCTAGAGAGGCTCAACTTAGTGCAGTGCTAAGACTCCTGGGATATGCCCCCAGTAATCCTGGCACCTAACCCGGGTTACCAGGCACCAGTGTGGACATGGCTATGGAGGGAGGAGTCGAGTGTGGCTCTGCCGTGTGGACGCTCGCAGGTGGCTTGGCTAACCTGCATGCCTAGACCCAGGCTAACTACTGGTGAAGGCAAAGCTTTAGCAGTCTCCTCTGTACAGGCAGCAATTCCAATCTATTCCTTCTCTCTTCACAGGAGTGATCTTCCAGGCCTCTAATCAGTCTTGTCTCACATCTCTTTCTGCTATATTCTTGTTTTTCAGATGGCGTGCCCAGACCTGAATCCCATAGGATTACAAACACACTCTCAGTGGGTGGGTGCTTTTCGGGAAGGATTACGTCATGCCTTCATTACTCCACAAGAGTAGTTTTTATATAACGTAAAACATAAGAACATAAAAATGGCCATACTGGGTCAGACCAAAGGTCCATCTAGCCCCGTATCCTGTCTTCCGACAGTGGCCAGTGCCAGGTGCCCCAGAGGGAATGAACAGAACAGGTAATCATCAAGTGATCCATCCCCTGTCGCTCATTCCCAGCTTCTGGCAAACAGTGGCTAGGGACACCATTCCTGCCCTTCCCGGCTAATAGCCATTGATGGATCTATTTTCCATGAATTTATCTACTTCTTTTTTGAACCCTGTTATGGTCTTGGCCTTCACAACATCTTCTGGCAAAGAGTTCCACAGGTTGACTGTGCGGTGTGTGAAGAAATACTTCCTTTTATTTGTTTTAAACGTGCTACCTATTAATTTCATTTGGTGGCCCCTAATTCTTGTGTTATGAGAAGTAGGAAACAACACTTCCTTATCTACTTTTTCCACACCAGTCATGATTTTATAGACCTCAATCATATCTCCCCTTAGCCGTTTCTTTTCCAAGCTGAAAAGTCCCAGTCTTATCAATCTCTCCTCATACGGAAGCCGTTCCATACCCCTAATCATTTTTGTTGCCCTTTTCTGAACCTTTTCCAATTCCAATATATATATTTTTGAGATGGGGTGACCTGTGTAACAAGACTCCTGTGTAGGAAGCTGGGTAGTTTATTGGGTGGTGCCAGAGCCTTTAATTCCCGCTACTCTGGCCTGGGAACTTATTTTTGATCACATATAAAAAGGAGTCTGGTCTCCTCTTAATTTCCATTGTCACCGATCAGTGAAGGCCAATGTAACTGATGCCACGAAAGGTCTCTGCTGAGGAGAATCAAGTCCTGAGGAGGCTGCTTGTCTGCCCAGATCAGGCCCCCACTTTTCATGAGCACTAAGCTCTCGTCAAGTTATTTTTACAATAACATTGCCCTGAGACACTTCCCTGAGCTGCTCTGTGTCTTAACGAGCAGCATGGACTGTGTGGAGTCTGACACCTCAAAGGGAGCTGGCCGCCTCTATTCTGTGGTCCTTCCCCAGTGACGCATCAGAGCTCGGCACAAACCAAAAAGGGCCTTCCCGTGAAACAATCATTGAAAAGAAAGGGGCTAGGACAGCATTGCTTTCCCTCTCGCTCCTCCCTGCCGCTCGTCATCGAAACCTTTCTTGCTTCAACCTCACAAAGTCTCAACTTGGGGCAAAACATGAAAAAAGGCGCTTTTAAATCTTGCTGCTGACTGGCAGCTGCCCCCCGTTTAGCAAGCATTGTTAACGGAATGGCTGGTGGAGGTGGGACCGAGCCAGCCCCCCATCACAACACCTCTGAAAGTTGGAAGGGCATGGAAGAACCCAAACCCAGCTGTGGTTTCACATTCCGTAAGGGTTCCTGAACCAAAACTTCATTTAGCAACTTCCCAAACCACTGGAGCATTTGAACAGTGATGGTCGGGAAGGAACGACTTAGCTGGGGGACATGGGGGATTCTCCATCACTTAGTCTTTAAATCAAGACTGGATCAGTCTTTCTAAAAGATATGCTCTAGCTCGACCACCAGATATGGTCTGGATTCAGGAAGGGGAGAAATCCTCTGGCCTGTGCTATGCAGGTCAGACTAGATGATCCCTTCTGGCCTTAAAATGGATACATCTGTGAACTCTTCCTCCCTGGCTTGAGCCATCTCTAACATTAAGCTAGGCCGAGCTTGAGGCACTTGGCAAGGCTTATAACTGTAAGGCTGGATTGTGCCTTAGAAGCACTCGGTGTGGGGGATTGATACCGTTATCCCCCCTCACCTTCAGGGAAGCCAGTATCCTTCAAGGAAATATCCCAGTCTCCAGAGCTCCCTGGCATGCAAAGTGTGATGCAGCATCTGCTTTTCCCCGAAGCCGAAGCAGCGTGTCCTCTGCAGCTCAGCCGCACCACTCGGAGCCCTGGCCTGTTTCTGCAGGACTGCAATTGTGCCAGAGAGAGGACACGCGGAGTGGAAGTTGTTGGCACCCAGGCATGCCCATATCACCACCTTGCTCCTCCACACAGGGGCAGGTCACAGGGGACGGGGGAAGGCAGCTTCTCTTTCCCTGAAAAAGGGACCATGTGCTAATTAGATCCTGAAGCTCCTGGAGTGTGCTGGGATAGAGCTGGGATGTGGCTCTGCTCTGACAATGTTAACGGGCGATGTTCCGTTGGGATGGTGCAGCTCATGCCCTTGCCCCGCTCGGGACTGTTCCCCAGTAATGCACGTTGTGACTGGAAAACGATACGACATCTGCTGGAGTGTCACTAAAGGGTGCTGCCGCACAGACTGGACTCAGCAATTAGTATAGAGTCACTTTAAAAATTGCCCCTGCTTAAAAATCCTCTATTCTTAAGGCCACAGTAGAACTGTATCTTTCCCCCAGGTAGATGTTTGCAGGAATGGCCATTGCACAGCCATTTTGGCCACACATACAATTCATTGCTCCACTAGCACATGGCCCCATTGCCTCTGCTGCACCTGAGTGTCTGAGCTAGGACAGGCTTGCCCCATCTTCTGCAGGATGCTGGTGGCGTGAGTAGAAGGTTGGAGTGGCCGGGGTCTCAGCAGCATTGGGGGCCCTGGCCTGCAAATTAGGAACCCCGAATTCAATTCCTTCATCTGCAGCAGGCTTTCCGAGTGACCTGGAGCGAGCCGCTCAGGATTGGCTCCTCACAGGAATTACCTCTGTATCCCAGTTCTCCGTCTGACATGGGGACCACAGTGATGCCCTACATCACAGGGGTGTTGGGAGGATAAATTCACTGAAGACCGGTAGGCGCTCAGATACTATGGTACCGGGGATCTTAAAAGTACTTTAGAGAGAGAATTTCCCCATCTTTGGGGGAGTATTGGGGCCTGATTGGGAACAGGATCCAAAAGGCTTTGGTTTACTTTACATTTTAAAGAGCGTTTTAGTGAATAAAAGCCACAGGCAAAACAGCGATGAACTGGGAATATGGTGGAGCTGTGTGAAATATTTGCAGTGAAATCCAAGGAAAAGGTAACTCTGTGGAAAGATGGATGGTCCTTCTTGGGCTGCAGGCAGCAAGTCTGGAGTGTTACAACCTACAGTATTCTTGGCTAGGCTGCAGAGCACTTGTGTGATGGTAGCCAAGTCACTTGGGCCAGATCCTCAGAGGTGTTTACACCTTAATTCCTCTGGGCCTTCATGTCTTTTAGTCTCTCGGTGCCTTGGTTTTTCTATCTGTAAACTAGGGATTAAAGCAAATAGACTGATTTACCTCATCTAGTTCGGTTACAAACTTGAAACCCACCCCAGGTTTACCTAAACACTCATGGAAGGTCTGTGAAGCTCAAATGAACCTGAGCCCTCTTGGAAAAATGTACACGGACCTCACAGGTTTGCCTGCTTTCCCCTCAAACCGGGGACTGGGTCCTGCAAGCCTTTCCCCAGGCAAGTTGTCCTTACTCGTGCGTGTATTCCCCGATGCTGATATTCCCCGATGCTCACCTCTGACAAGAAGGCCACTTCTGTAGGCGCCTACACATGGATTTTGATGCCTCCCTGTGGGCTTTCACTTTGAAGATTTTGGACATAATACTTAGCACCGAAGTTGTCCACATGTGGTATAGACATTAGCTGGTCCTCACACCTGTCAGACAGGTTTTATAGATGGGGAAACTGAGGTAGAAGATGAAGTAACTCACGGCCACTAAAGGTACGTCTACACTTCAAAAAAAAAAGTCCCCGTAGCAGTGATTCTGCGAGCCAAGGGGGACACCTACACTGCTATTTTTAGCCCCTGAGCATGAACCCTGCGAGCCTGAGTCAGTTGTCCTGAGTTCTGAGACTCGCTGCCATGTTTTCTGCACTGTAGATGTACCCTCAGTGAACTAGTGATGGAGTCTGAATGAAAGCAAAGGATTTGCTGACTGCCTGTCCTGCTTGCTTTCATTCCTCTGGACTACACCAGGAGAAAAGGCCCCTTCCTATCTGGCTAAGACTTGTTGCAGCTCAGTGCATGGAGCATCAGGACAGGCAATTCTGAGAGTCCTGGAGGAGCCGAGATCAGTTGCACAACAGCTGCAACTCACAAAACTCCTGGATGCAGCTTTCTGGTCATACCCTATCCCAAAGGCCCTGTTGGTAAGCGATAACATGCAGCCAGATACTCAGCTGGTGTAAATGAGCGGAGCTCCGTGGGTTTCAGGGTAGCGACGCTGTTTTACAGCAGCTGGAGAGCTCACCCTTTGACTTCAATGGAGCAGTCCCAATGTACGCTATTGGCTTTAGTAGAGCGACATGGATTTACACCAGTTGGGGGTCTGGCCCATCATGGGATACTTGCAATCTCTAAAACCGCTGTTTTGGTTTGGACCCCTTCCAATCGCTGTTAAATAAGTTACTGTGGCTTGCTGGGTTCTTGGAATGTTGCTGTCCCATCCAAATCAGAACACTTGGAGTTATGTGCGAATGGCATATTTCAGGAATGAAGTGTTTTTTCTCTTTTAAGCCAAAAATCTGAGTGAAGTGCTGAACGTTGTGCCTGCGTATAAAGCTGAGTATGAAATTCAAGAGTTGCCCCAGCGCGAGTCAAGTCTGTAGCTATAATCATAACATCGGTTGCAGAAACCACCGATTGCCTCAGAACTCAGCGATCTGAAGGCCCCATGCTGGGTTCTCCCACGTGACTTTCAGAAGGGTTGAACCCGAGACCTTCCGCTTACAGCACCAACCAGCTGAGCTAAAAGCATAGACTGCCTTACAGATGTTCTCTCTGCATGTCCGAAAATATGTGCACTGTTTCTTTACATCTACAGAAGCCATGCAAAGTGGGGATTGGGAAGGATCTAGGCAGCAGCTCTACAGTGAAGCAGAGAGAAAGCAACAGCTTGGAAATGATATTGTTTTCCTTCCTGCAGTCCAGTGCCTTGCTCAGTGTTAGAAGAAAGCATGCTTTAATCTGTGACACCTTCCCATTATCATATGGCAGCACATGTTCTTATTTATGCTTAAGGAGGCCTCTGGGATGCTGGAGCTCCTTAAGAAAAACTCAGTACAGGTTGCTTCTTTATGAATAAACCCTTGTTTTGAAAACCGCTCCTAAGAACGTTTTAAGTGTATTCTGATGTAGCCAATGCGCTCTGGGATATTTGCCTTGCGTAGGAATATATTTGCTCATGGGTATATTTTTTCTCAGAAGCATCCAGGTAAAAACCTTATGTTTAATTCAATACATTTAGCCTTCAGGGATTGAGAGTTGTGTAGATTTTTGTTTGTTTTTTGTTACACCTGTAGCTCCCCAGAGCGCTAGAAAATTCAGAGACATCATGGAATTCATATATTTCTCACTATTGCAATTCCACTTCTAAAGGAAAATGGATAATGGCTCGATCGCATCTATTAAACTAACAGATGAGTCAAACAGACCTTTTGCCAAAATGGCTGTGGACAATGTTGTTCGTAGCACGAGAGGCAAAACTAGACGCCAGTGTGTTTGGGTCCATCTACGCTGGAGTTGGAGGCATAATATGCAGCGGACTGAGCTAGCCAGCTAAAAACAAAAGCATAGCCATGGCTGCAGGGGAGGCTGGATGGGCAGCCACCCTGAATACAATCCTCTCTGAAACCCTAGAGAGACACTAGGGTTTACCACTTGTGCCACCATAGTTACTCTTCTATTTTTAGCATGCTTGCTCCCCCAGAACTAGTGCAGGTATTCATAGATTCCAAGGCCAGAAGGGACCAGTGTGATCATCTATTCTGACCTTCTGTATAACACAGGCCAGAGACCTGCCCCACAATCATTCCTAGGGCAGATCTTTCAGAGAAACATCCACTCTTGATTTACAAATTGTCAGCAACGGAGAATCCACCACGGCCTTTGGTATGTCTAATAACACCTCCAGCTCCAATGCCCAGGTGCCCTTTGACTCTCTCAGCCCTCCGACAAAGATCTGGAACCGGCTTCCAATGTGAGGCCCAAAAAGAAAGTGCTGAGATTGGGATGCAAACATGGCAACTCTGGCCTAGCTGCATTTCTCTAGCGGCCAGGGGGCAGGGGAGTTATCCAGGGGTTTGGTTTGGGCCTAGGCCTGGTTCCCATGTATACATTTGTCCGCTGTGGAATATTGCTTTCTTATCCTTCGAATGGTTCCCCAGCTCGGTGTGGCCAAGAAACATGAGTCGGACTCCACCCCCACCATTCTGAGAGAGAGACACACACACTTTGGATTCGTTTTTCTTTCCCTTCTGGTATTTGAAGTGAGTCCATGTCCCCAGATTGAAATGCTTAAGGCTTTAACTGCCTGAACGACAGAACCAGACACCGTAGCTGAAATCCAGTAGCAGGCTCATCAGCTGCTACATATGGACTAGCCACGGGGGGCACAGGGAGCTACTGGGTGAGGCCTGGGTACGCAGACATATACCGCCCACGTAGTGTATGTTTGATGATAAAAACAGTAAACTGAGTACACATTTAACCAGGAAAATAAAAGGAAAAGAGACCCCGCACATATGTGATGTGCTGAGCTTAATACTGGAGGTGAAACCTTAGCTTCAGCAATTCCTAACTTCAAAATTAATAAACAAATAATAATAAAAAAGCCCAACAATGAAGCAAAATAAAGCAAACAAATATGAAAATCCAAAACTACTGTAAGATTTGGGATATTTCTATCAGTGAACCAAGTTTTATTAGCAGGGCAGAGTGAAAGAGGAGTTAAGTGGGGCTAGTTTATTCCTAAATTAATGTAGGTTAGCCAGTGAAAAATTCTGGTCAAAATGATCAACCCCAGGCACCTAAATTTCAGCTCCTAACTCTGTGTAAGCTCCCTCCCTTCATTTCCTCCCTGGGTTACTCGGGAGTAGGCAACACTCCCCTCAACAGTAAATAGGGTGACCAGATAGCAACTGTGAAAAAATNAGGCACCTATATAAGAAAAAATCCCCCAAAATGGGACTGTCCCTATAAAAACGGGACATCTGGTCACCCTAACAGTAAAGGAGATCCTGAGTATCCCAGTTGTGATGCTGGATAGGTGGGAATCGTCTGTCCACCCCTCTGCTGCAGTCCTTTTATTTGTAAAGGAAACTGATCCTAAAGGATCCTCTAGGAGTAAACCTGAGCTGATCTATTCAATGGGTATAGCTCAGAAGTATCAGTTATAACCAACAGACAACCAATATCCTCTTAGACTACCTTAGACACACCTTTACTTATCCATTTAGAAAACCATGAGGTAACAGACTGAGCTTAATTAAAATGTCACAACCCCTGTAAATCAGCAGGGGGCACTTCAGTAAATCAATTAATAAAAGGCAGTTTCCAGCAGTAAATAAAACGTAACCGACTGCCCATTCACGCCAGTTACCCCACCCCGGAGTGTGCATCCCTCTGACTGGCAGAGGTCTAGACACTTGCGTGGGCGCTTGTGAAGATCTTGAAGCCCAGGACAGCACGCTGTGGGTCTGGTAAAACAGTCCAACCAATGCAACAAGGGGCGGAGCAATTCTCCCATGGGATCATTCCATGCTGGAGATGGGAGTCGTTATCAGCAGAGGTCAGTAACCCTGGGTTCTGGTCAGATGATAAGAGCACTCCCTCTCCTCCCAGGCTCAAGGACACCTCTTGCTGTCCCCCTCAGTGGACAGTGGTTTGCGCATTGGCCTGCTAAACCCAGGGTTGTGAGTTCAATCCTTGAGGGGGCNTGTGAAGATCTTGAAGCCCAGGACAGCACGCTGTGGGTCTGGTAAAACAGTCCAACCAACGCAACAAGGGGCGGAGCGATTCTCCCGTGGGATCATTCCATGCTGGAGATGGGAGTCGTTATCAGCAGAGGTCAGTAACCCTGGGTTCTGGTTAGATGATAAGAGCACTCTGTCTCCTCCCAGGCTCAAGGACACCTCTTGCTGTCCCCCTCAGTGGACAGTGGTTTGAGCATTGGCCTGCTAAACCCAGGGTTGTGAGTTCAATCCTTGAGGGGGCCACTTAGGGATCTGGGGCAAAATTGGTCCTGCTAGTGAAGGCAGGGGGCTGGACGTGCTGACCCTTCGGGGTCCCTTCCAGCTCTATGAGATAGGTCTATCTCCATATATATATACTTTTATTATTTTCCCCGCAAGCACTTTGCCAAACAAACAAGGTGGTGGTGACTCCCACTGTCTTCCTGCAAGCCCACCTCAGTCAGTTCTGGGCACCGCAACAGTCTCTGCCCTTGCTCCCGTGCGGCCCAGCAATAGCTTCCGGGGCTCCCTGCTTGGTTAAAGCCCCAGCGGTTTCTCAGAGCCAGCTGCTGGCTTGGACAGAGCTCCACAAAGCAATCTCCACTCCTCTGGCCAGGATCTCAGCTCCCCACCAAGAGGGAGCCCACCGCATGCTCCCCCGGCAGAAGTCTTTCTCTTCCCCAAGGCACCATGGGAACTGTAGGTTGGGTGCAGCACTGAGGATCTTCCTGGCGGGCATGGTCCCAATGATGTTCAGAGGCCCCGCTAGCAGAGGGTGCCTATATCTACGTTTAGGTTCCTAAATAAAAGTGGTCTGATTTTCAGAGGTGCTTAACTCCTGCACCGGCTGCACTGGCCCTGCAGGTGCTCAGCAAGAGGGTTGCCAGGTGTCCGGTTTTCGACTGGAATGCCCAGTTGAAAAGGGACTTTGGCGGCTCCGGTCAGCACCGCCGACTGGGTTGTTAAAAGTCCGGTCGGTGGTGGTGCGGGTCTAAGGCAGGCTAGTCCCTGCCTCTCCTGGCACCGCGCTGCGCCCCGGAAGTGGACAGCAGGTCTGGCTCCTAAGTGGGGGGCCCAAGGGTCTCCACGCGCTGCCCCCACCCTGAGCACTGGCTCCGCACTCCCATTGGCCAGGAACTGCAGCCAATGGGGGCGGGGGGGGCGGTTCCTGAGGGCGAGAGCAGCGCACGGAGCCTCCTCGCCCTACCGCCTAGGAGCCGGACCTGCTGGCCGCCTCCAGGGTGCAGTGCAGAACCAAGACAGGCAGGCAGCCTGCCTTAGCCCCCCATGCCACTGACTGGGAGATACCCAAGGTAAACCCGTGCCCCAGCTCTGAGCCCCCCCAAACCCTGAGCTCCCTCCTGCACCCGAAACCCCACATCGCTGGCCCCACCCCAGAGCCTGCACCCCCAGTTAGAGCCCTCACCCCCTCCTGCACCCCAACCCCCTGCCCCAGCCCAGTGAGTGAGGGTGGGGGAGAGCGAGACACCGAGGGAGGGGGAATGTAGTGAGTGGGGACAGGCCTCAGGGAAGGGGCCGGGCTACGGTGTTCGGTTTTGTGTGATTAGAAAGTTGGCAACTCTACTCAGCAGCCGGGCCCCTTTCTATTTAGATGCCTGCAGCTGGATTTTGGAGTCAAACTATACGCACCCACATTTGACAATTTGCCAGGCAGACTTTCTTCTAATAAGCAGAAGATATGCAGCTGGACTCGGAATACTATATTCTCAGACGGACCTGAGAAATGCAAACCACCGGTGCTAACCCATTTAGAAAATCCTGCTCTTCCTAAATGCAGGAGCGGCCCCATTTCTTCCTTTCCAACACGCCCTTCCCCTCGGAATTCACGTATTGTTCCACCCACCCAAGGCTGCAGTGTCAGTTTTCAGGTGGATACAATATGTCATGTAAGTACCGTTCTACGGTGCAGCTTCCCAAACCTACACAGCTCGTGGGAACCAGTTTGTGTGCAACCAGATAATGAGGCAATTAGGTGTTGCTTATTCTCCAATTCTGAGCTTCTTTTTAAAAAAATGTGGCTTCTCTCCCGCTACACTGCAGACAATATCTGATCTCAAGCAGGCGAGCCCTACACAAGACCCTTACTTTAGGGTTGCTGACCTGTCGGTGTAGTGCGTGTGGTGTTCTGTATTTTCCGTGTTGCTTCTAGTTACTAGATAAAGTCATTTTCTAAATGGACCAAATGAAATAAAGGCATGTAGCTTAAAATGGTCCCAAACATTTGTGTAACATCAGTGTGTGTGTGTGTGTAATAAATATTTTAAATGCACACGTTAAGATAGCAACAAAACAGTGGTGATTTACTGTACGACTATGGCAGTAATTAGCTGTGCAAATGCAGCAGTAATCAAGTGTGCAAATGCACACAGAGTGCTACATTCACTATTGGCGACATGCAGCTAGGTGCAACACGTCTACACAGGGTTGAATGTACCACTTACCCCAGCCGTAGAACTGCACAGAGGAAGTGCTGTCGGGGGAACAATCACCCAGAACAGTAGCTGCACCTGCTGTGCACTACAAAGGAGGGTCTCTAGCCCACTCCATGGGGGAAGTTGGAGGTGGGCTGGGGAATGGTGCTCAATGGTGTCTTCTCTTACCCAGACCCATTGCGCCACACCTCCCTAAAAGGGATGCCGAGTAGCCATAGAGGGGCTGTGTTGCACCTTGCACCCTTTCCAGGGGTTGGAGGCTGAATTCCATCTTCCGTAAGTCCCTGCACCAAGCCTGACTGCTTACGAAAAGTACAAACTGCAGTGGAACTGTATGGGGGTGGGGGTGGATTAGCTCCGCCAGGCCCTGCGTGTCACAGGGCTGGGCACTGCCACGATTCTCACTGTAGCACTGCATGCCAGTGGCCAGCCCCCTCGTTTCAGTGGGGTTGGGAGCAAGTGTTCCTTTCCGTCACATGAGGAGTATCACAGGGTCTAGCGTGTACTCTCATTGGGCACCAGATGTTGAAGAACTCTTCAGCGGATCCATTCTGGACATGAACCGATGCACGGAAGTGTAGAAAACCCTTGAGCTCTGGCATTCATGGCTGGAAGCTCACTGCTGGTGGGCCGATCCAGTCACTCTGTTTTTACGCTGTACATCTGCAGGTGAATGTTGGCCTATTGAGACTCAATAGTGACTAAAGATGAGCTGGAATCAGAGCCCAATTTTGGGGGCTGGTCCTTATCTCACTAATGAGCCAAACCCTTCTGAACTTTGGCAAGATTCTGCTCTTAAACTGATCCTTGCTCCTTGGACCTCTCTCTTGCAGCTTCCCTCCCAATCAGAAAAGCTGTCTTCAAATCCATCTTCCTTTTAATGAAGGCATTTAAGGAAAGTCTTTATGTCTGGGCATCCCCAGTGGTCCTTTAACCTGTGCAAAAATGTCACTGCCTGTACCTGAGGAGGGGAAGGGATAGTACGCAGTGTATAATGTATTACATCTGTTTATACTCATTACACAGAGATGTGTTTAACAACTATGCAATGGTGTCCCCTACCCTCTATTTCAAGGACCCATGCTGTATGTGAATGAGACAATTATCTTAGGACAGGGTTTCGGTTATACATGGAGTAATCGGGAGGACTGATAGGTTTGGAGGTGTTTGTTCTCCATAGGAATACTCACAGCAATGACTGGTTCTTTATTGGTTGTTTCTAGGGGATATTGGCCTTTCTATGGATGTTTTTGTGGGCATTGAGAGTTTTGCTATAGTTGAGCATGAGTCATCTGTTGCCTGATCTTCAAAGATGTTTTTAGTGTCCCGCTCCCTTTTTATTTCCCATCTTTTGAAGTTGCATTCCTGCATCCCAGCACAAACCCTGGAAAACCAAAAGGCTGAGATGCAATTATCTTCCAGTGCATTTTAATAGACAACCAGGTGGGTTCTTTGTGTCAGCACTAATTTTACAATAGGACTGTATTTATGCTGCACAAACATGAAAATTGCATGGAATTTTTAACCTCTAGAACAGGGGTTGGCAACCTTTCAGAAGTGCTGTGCCGAGTCTTCATTTATTCACTCTAATTTAAGGTTTCGCGTGCCAGTCATACATTTTAACGTTTTTAGAAGGTCTCTTTCCATAAGTCTATAATATATAACTAAACTATTGTTGTATGTAAAGTAAGTAAGGTTTTTAAACTGTTTAAGAAACTTAATTTAAAATTAAATTAAAATGCAGAGCCCCCCGCACCGGTGGCCAGGACCCGGGCAGTGTGAGTGCCACTGAAAATCAGCTCGCGTGCCGCCTTCGGCACGTGTGCCATAGGTTGCCTACCCCTGCTCTAGAAGGTCCATGTAAGCATGTGACTCCTGGCCAGAGCACTCCCTGGTGGCCAGGCAAGACGTAACAGGCTCTCCTCCTTTAGTGCCCCCTACGGGGTCTGCTGCTTTTTGCAACTCGGCACTTAGAGTCCCCTGCAGTCCCACCCCTTCCAATAGTCCAAAAAAACAGGCAAACTCAGAGTCTCATGGTCTCTGTGCCAGTCCCTCAGCCCCCATCTGGGACCCACTGTTCTTGGCCTCTCTCAGTCTTGAAGCCTGTACTTCCCCTCTGGGGCTGGAGGAGATAACTGAACCCAGGCCCACCCTCCTCTGCGTCCAGCCCAGGGACCCTGGTTAGATGGCTATGGACTCTTCCTTCAATCCCCCAGCACTTCCCTGGGCTGCTCCTATCCTTTCCTGCTTGTCAGCGCCTCCACATACCAGTGAATTCCACTGTGGATTGGTGGCTCCTTGGGGCTGCTTCCTAGTTAGTGACTGAGGCGCTCCCTCCGAGTCGCTCCCCGTAGCGGCAGCAGGGCTGTATTCCAAACAGTCCTTTTGGCTTCCTTCTCAAGCAGGAGTCGCCCAGCTCTCCTCCTTGCGGCTGGATGTGTAGCATAGGCCAGTTGTAGGAATAGCCAGCTTCTTCAGCTGGCCCCTTCTCCCCAATTCATCACAAGGCTCTGAGGATTCAGCAGGCAGGCCAGCCTTCTCCTGCTGTGTGACAGCCAGCCATCTGCTGTCCTTGCTAGTCAGCCCCAACCTGGACACCGACTGAGGTGTAGCAGAGCAGGGCTGATTGCAGCCACAGGCTCTCATTAACCCCTTCAGGCCCACGGTGGGGTTGGTACACCCCATCACAGTCAGTACGAATGCAGCCTGGGTTGGGAATGTCCCCATATTGTTATCTACTGATGGCTGTTCAGTGGCCTATGTTAAATGAGTCCCTATCAATCTCTTAGTGGGCAAATGTCCACCATACAGAATTCACTGCTTCAGTCAGCACCATTAGAGTTGCAAGTGATGAATGGGCATGGGACCTGAACTATCAAACTGCTCACTGCTACACCTTATCCCTCCAAGACCTGGTTGGGGATGCTTATGCTGCTCTTTCCTTTGCTATGCTTATTCTGTGGATAGAAAGAAAATGTCTATTGTCAGAGCTGTCAGTACCGCCATCAAAATAGCAAATACAAATGTGCATGCAGGATTTTTTGTTTGTTTGATTAGTTTGATTTTTGCTTGATATTGTTTTTTAAGTAAAAATTAGTTTGAGACGAAGAATATCTGCAGGTAGGGCATGGAATGCCAGAGGGTGCTACAAGGAATGGCGTCAGGGAGCTTTTCCGTCTCTGAGTTTTTGCTCCACGTTAGCATTAAGCCCTATGCACAGACTGGGGAACAAAATCTCTGATAGGTATATTCTGATAGGACCATATACGCAAGTAGAAATACAGGCAGCTCTGAAATGACATTTTGGAGGGCAAAGTCATGAGTGTTTATCACAGATGAAATTTTAAAACTTGAACAAAACAACTGCGAGAAGCGCAAACGTTCTGGAGAATTTGTGACGTCAGGAGAAATATTGCCTAGAAAAAATGTTTTGAAATTGGATCACAGTTTGAAATGTGCAAGGTTTCGATTTTGCAGTGTAAATTACAAAGGTTCCATCTGGTAATCTGAGCTGTTCAGGGTTTTCCGGGAAGATCTGAATGCTCACTACCAGCACCTAAAGCTGCTTCTGAAGAAGTATGAGCTGGCACAAGCCAGAGATCTGCACTAATTTTTTAATAGCCTTTTATTTATTAAACTGCTCTGGATTAAGGTTCACTTTCTTTGCTCTCAATATTTATTATTACTTCACCTGCTTTGAACCAGGAGCTGCAAGCACTTTGATAAATGGATTGTGCTTCCTGGAACAATGTCCCAGCAACTAATCAGTGTCTTCCAATTCTTCAGCATAATTGCCAAAGTACCACTCTTGAAATCGGAAAGAGCAAACAAAAATGTTGGGCCTGCCAGCTTCAGACTGGGTACTAAAATCTAGATATCCAACTCCGTGCTATCTTGGATCACCCCAGCTGTCTGGCTTCTTCCTGAGGTCATTGCTACGCCAGCTATAGTTAACTAACTAGTAATTTCAAATAGTACCAGACTGTCCCAAATTACTAAGGGCTAGATTCTATTACCTGTGCTGATGCTGAGTAATGCTGTCATCTCTTTGCCAAGCAGGAGCAGATGTTGGGATGTTGGGAACTTGCATGTCAGGTTCCCACTGGAGGAGAAATATGGGTATATCATAGAATCATAGAAGATTAGGGTTGGAAGAGACCTCAGGAGGTCATCTAGTCCAACCCCCTGCTCAAAGCAGGACCAAATCCAACTAAATAATCCCAGCCATGGCTTTGTTAAGTTGGGCCTTAAAAACCTCTAAGGATGGAGATTCCACCACCTCCCTAGGTAACCCATTCCAGTGCTTCACAACCCTCCTAGTGAAATAGTTTTTCCTAATATCCAACCTAGACCTCCCGCACTGCAACTTGAGACCATTGATCCTTGTTCTGTCATCTGCCACTACTGAGAACAGCCGAGCTCCATCCTCTTTGGAACCTCCCTTCAGGTAGTTGAAGGCTGCTATTAAATCCCCCCTCACTCTTCTCTTCTGCAGACTAAATAAGGCCAGTTCCCTCAGCCTCTCCTCATGAGTCATGTGCCCCAGCCCCCTAATCATTTTCATTGCCTTCTGCTGGACTCTCCCCAATTTGTCCACATCCTTTCTGTAGTGGGGGCCCCAAAACTGGACGCAATACTCCAGATATGGCCTCACTAGTGCCGAATAGAGGGGAATAATCACTTCCCTTGATCTGCTGGCAATGCTCCTACTAATGCAGCCCAATATGCCGTTAGCCTTCTTGGCAACAATGGCACACTATTGACTCATGTCCAGCTTCTCGTTCACTTGTAATCCCCAGGTCCTTTTCTTCAGATCATTAATGAAGATGTTGAACAAAACCAGCCCCAGGACCGACCCCTGGGACCGACCCTTGGGGCACTCTGCTTGATACCGGCTGCCAACTAGACATCAAGCCGTTGATCACTACCCATTGAGTCTGACGATCTAGCCAGATTTCTATCCACCTTATAGTCCATTCATCCAATCCATACTTCTTTAACTTGCTGGCAAGAATACTGTGGGACACCGTATCAAAAGCTTTGCTAAAGTCAAGGTATATCACGTCCACTGCTTTCCCCATAGCCATAGAGCCAGATATCATAGAAGGCAATCAGGTTGGTCAGGTATGACTTGCCCTTGGTTAATCCATGTTGACTTTTCTGATCACCTTCCTCTCCTCCAAGTGCTTCAAAATGGATTCCTTGAGGACCTGCTCCATGATTTTTCCAGGGACAGAGGTGAGTCTGACTGGTCTGTAGTTCCCCAGATTCTCCTTCTTCCCTTTTTTAAAGATGGGCACTACATTTTCCTTTTTTCAATCATCTTCTGTATTGCTCTCCCAGCAGATGTCACAGTGATTGAAGTGCCCCATCAGAACCAGGGCCTGTGATCTGGAAACTTCTGTTAGTTGTCTGACGAAAGCCTTGTCTACCTCATCCTCCTGGTCTGGTGGTTTATAGGAGACACTTCTAAACTTAACCCAAAGACTCTCAACAGGCTTTTCTCCAGTTTCATACTTGAGCTCTGAACAATCATACTGCTCTCTTATATGCAGTGCAACTCCACCACCTTTTCTTCCCTGCCTGTCCTTCCTGAACAGTTTATACCCATCCATGACAGTGCTCCAGTCATGTGAGTTATCCCACCAAGTCTCTGCTATTCCAATCACATAATAGTTCCTTGACTGTGCCAGGACTTCCAATTCTTCCTGCTTGTTTCCCAGGCTCCTTGCATCCATATACAGGCACCTAAGATAACTTTATATCCTTAGTATCTCTAGTTTATTTATAGTATGTACACCAGTCCTGGAACAGAGCTGGTCACCAATGGCATGCAGGGAAACTCCTCGCTCAGGAATCTCAGTCAAACACCAGAGTCCCATCCCCAGCAAGCAACTCTGTGCTAAGAATCAACTCTTGTTAGAGAGATTAAGGCAGAAATTCTTGCTGTTTGCAACCACTTTCCCCAAAGAATCTACATCACAAAACTAACAACAATACAGCATTTCTTCCAAGACTGCCCACTGTTCTCATATGAAGGAAAAGAACTTGTAAGACTGTGTGTAACCGCGTCATCTGGTGGCTTCTGCCCTAATAATACTGTTCTCCACATGCAGGCCAGGACTGCTTGAAGAGTAAAGTACTACTCAGCTTATGAGTGATCAGTCCCTAAATTAATTATGCATATCAGTGTGACTTAATTGGGATAAGTTTGGTTTCGGACTGAGATTCCAGTTTGGACCACAATGTCTGGCTAACTTGAACCCAAACCCCGACACTTCCACCAGCCTGTACTCCAGGGATGCAGATCTGGAGACTGGTCCTGTCACAGTCAAATCAGCAAGCGGGCCCTTGCTCATGTAGCTATGACGGTTCTCAGGGAACCCAGAATGTGAGTCGGCTTGTTACCCCCTGCCTCCAGCATAGAATCATAGAATCATAGAATATCAGGGTTGGAAGGGACCTCAGGAGGTCATCTAGTCCAACCCCCTGCTCAAAGCAGGACCTAATCCCAACTAAATCATCCCAGCCAGGGCTTTGTCAAGCCTGACCTTAAAAACCTCTAAGGAAGGAGATTCCACCACCTCCCTAGGTAACCCATTCCAGTGCTAATAAGGGAGTCTTGCTTGAGCCTGGCTGGGTGTTAGCTTGCTAACACCACCAGCCTGTTAGCCACTCAAGCACTCTTCCCTGGGCTATGCCAGCCCTGTCAACACCTTACAGGTTAATAATAAGTGCACCTCAGTCCCTGAGCCCCTTTGAAGCATTCCCCTGGGATATCCAGCCCCTGACACTGGCTACTCACAGAATTGCCATGACTGCTGTTCCCAAAGGAACTCCATACATACCAGCTTCTATGATTCAACTCAGGATCAGCACTTTGCTTAATGTATCAGCACTTAGATGTATTTATAGTGAAAACAAGAATAGATTTATTATCAAAGATTCAAGTGATAGCGAGTAAGGATACTGGAAACACAGGGTTACAAATGACACAAAATCATAATGCCCTTTTCTAGGGACTAAACTTAACTAACAGGTGAACCAAGAAGTTTATGTCACGCAAAGCCCTCTGCTGCATTTTCAACCCAGGTTGGCTGAGATCCTGTTTTCATGAATGTTAACACCTGGTTTACTTCCTAACTGCAGGGTGGTGGGGTGTCCCCTTTGCTTCCTAGACAGACCCCCCCAAAGTTCATTGTCTTCGCACACAGCCAGGACAATCACCCATGGCTTGTTTTTTCCTGTGTGTTATGTCCCTGTTGACTTCACATCTCTTTACTGATTTCATATGTAAATGGGTATCCATTGTGTAAGCTTACAATGCATAATTTACATCTCAACAGAGAGCTAGGTGAATGAACCTACCCGACAGAGACAGGTGAATGAACATCTCTTGTCTGACCAAAAACCTGTTTTTCACCTCTGCTGATGATAACTAAGGCTGCAAGTTTGTCATGGAGGTCACAGAAGTCACAGATTCCGTGACTTTCCGTGACCTCTGTGACTTCTGCTGCGGCTGGTGCGCCTGGCCCGGGGACCACCTGAGCAGTTCAGGCAGCCCCTGGGCCAGTGGCACTGGCCATTGCTGGGGCAGTCTTGGCCCACTGCGCCCCCCACTCTCCCCAGCATCAGTAGGAGTTTGGGTGTGGGAGGGGGCAGGGGGTTGGGGCACGGGATGGGGTGAGGTGGGTTCCGGGCAGCGCTTATCTCGGGGGGCTCCTCAGAAGCGGTGATATTTCCCTCGTTCAGCTCCTAAGCGGAGGCGTGGCCAGGCAACTCTGTGCACTGCCTTCACCTGCAGTCACCGCGACCAATGGGAGCTGCGGAGCCGGCACTTGGGGCGGAGGCAGCGCGCAGAGCTGCCTGGCCATGCCTGCACCTAGGAGCTGAGTGGGGGGATGTCACAGCTTCCAGGGAGTTGTGGGAGTCAGGTAGGGAACCTGCCAGCCCTGCCAACTTCCTCTCCCTCCCCCCCGAGCACCTGCAGGGGTCCTGGGCCACCCCACCTCCAGCACCCACGGCGCCCCTTGGGCTGCCCTCCCCCCCAGATTTAGTCAGGGGTACATCGTAGAAGTCATGGACAGGTCACGGGCTGTGAATTTTTGTTTACTGCCCGTGACTTTTATTAAAAATACCCGTGACTAAAATGTAGCCTTAATGATAACTAATACCTTGCACAGACTATAAGAACATAGTTTCAATGTATATATATATAACTCCTTACATAGTATCTGTACATACATGTCACACATATATTAATAGCCCGTGTGAGGCCAGCTTTAATTCGAGACCTCACATGACATTCCTTCATGGAGCAGAATGTACACGCTGACTCATGAGATTTCTGTAACCCCTTGCCAGTTGGCATTGAGAGTCCTGGGTCACAGTCGCACAATGCGATGGGGCCTTATTTTCAGAGGAGCTGACACCTGCACCTCTGAGTGCTTTCGGCTGGAGTTTTGGGTGCTCCGCCTCTGAAAATCAGGTTTGCCCTGTGGTGTCACAATTTGGAGTCTGATACAGAGGGATCCAAAAAGTGGTAGCTCTGTTGGACGGGTAGAACTTACAGTGTTCAGGTTGGGCCTGAAGGGATCAAAAACCAGGAGTTTCTTTAGGCTTAGCTTTTCACCCATTCCCATACATATAAACTTTACAGAGCAAGCCAATGCAGCTGACTAACAGAACGCCGTGACTGAATTATAGTCAGTGGTGCCACTTATTTGTGAGAGATTGCAGGCATCAAGTTTAATGAGCGCTGGTGCTGAAGGAATCGCATGCTTGGAGACGCCCAACTTGAATGGGGTGAATGTGGGTTGAGGGTCAGAGGTGGATTACCAGCTGCTGATGGGGGATATTTTTGCAGAGGTTTCTATTGTCTCCCTTTCTGAGAGAGGGCACAGTGCAGAGTCAGCAAGTTATTGCTCTGCCCAGGAGTCTGCCACCCAGATGCCTCTATACAGCCCTGGGGCTTGGTCTTTTGTTCCCAGTGGACCTCTCCATGACTTGCTTTCCTGTCTGTTTACCCGTTTTGTGAAGGATAAATCTTGCAATGGGGGATGTGGTGGCGTGAGGCATATTCGGATGAGGCTGAGTCAGCAGCTCCTGATGAGATCAAAATGCCAAAGGAATCACAAGTGTTTCCTGACTTGTTCAAGGTTAGTTTTAAGCTCTGGTTATTGCACTATCTTTGATTTGATCTGATCCCAAGTCTTGCGATATTTGCTATATTTGGTAAAGCCCCAGCACCCGCAGTCATGTGATCACAGGAGAATCTCCCCTTTCATGTTTTATAAAAAGATGTTTCTAGCGCTCATGGTCATGAGAAAAGCTTGTGAACATCACCTGAGTGTCAAGTCTCGGGAGGTCGCCATGTTAGTCTGTATTCACAAAAACAACAAGGAGTCCGGTGGCACATTAAAGACTAACAGGAGGTCAATAACAAGAACCCCAAATGTATTTATTTAAAATGTCATGATTTGGGCCCGCCTCCTGATTTTTGGCTGCTGCGGGTTGGCAATACTGCTGCATCCTCTCTTTAATAGCATCTCTGCCCCTGCCAAAATCTCTCTGATCGCCATGACTATAGTCTCCCTAGGTAGCGCTTATTTTTGTAGCCTTGGACTTCTCTAATGAATTTCAATGGGAGCTGGGTGCCAAACTCCTTTACTTGCTGTAATTCTCACCTCATAGTGCTTGTCCATCCTCTGTTCTTTACAAACATTAACTAATTAATGATACCAGTACAGTTTTTTTAAACCGAATACTCTGGGTAGAGATTTACTGCAGCCCTGGAAGTATTCAGTAGGTGACACTGACAGTTGTTTTAATGGAACTGTGGAAAAGACAGACCTATCATTCTTACCTAGCTCTGCCCGGAGGGCTTCGCTGATTGCTGAGAATCATCTCATGATAACCCTTCATCTCGGAGTGAGGTCTCGTAATAGAGAGCTGCTTTACCCAGGATGCATGTGCCTCGCTCCTGTGAATGTTGTACATGTACATGTGCCTCAAGGGAAGGATACATCATTTTAGTTTGTCTTCAGAAAAAAAAAATAGTGCCTCTATTTTCTTCTCATGTGGGAGATGCTCTACCTTCATTTTGGTGCCCGTAATACTTTCCCTTTTTGTCTATGGCGAGGCTAAATTGGGAATTAATCCCCCTATGGAATATACACAGGGGGAAGATAATTTAAACAAGTGTTCTTGTGCTAGTGGGTAGATATTCAGCACAGACCCCTATTTCCCCTGAATGCACTAGGACTCAGTGGAGTGGTAAACGACTGGCAAGGAAGAGCTCTGGTAGCTGGCCCACTGGTGCAATGGCTAACAGCCCATTGCGGTGTGCTAGATGTGGCTTTGACGGCTTTGCTCACTGGATGTGGGTAGCCCATTCATATGTCAGAGGGGATGTGCTTAGCTTAGCTATGTGCATGAGCGGTGGAGCGAGCAGCCGCCACTTGGCGTAGGAGTACATCTGTCTTTATGGTTAATTTATCCACCCATCAGCCTCAGGAGAGGCCGCAGCCTACTCCCAGGCAGCCTCCGCCTCCCGAGAGAGAAGCCAGTACTGACACCACCACCCATCATGCTGATCAGGATTGTCTCATCATTTCCTTGTCCTCCCATGCCTGTCTGTCTCCACCTGTTGTCTTTTCCTCATACATCAATGCTCAGCTCTTTGGGGCAGGGCCAGATTTTTGTTCCGTGTCTGCATAGCGCCTAGCAAAATAGGGCCCTGGTCTACAGCTCCTAGGTGCTATGGTAAGACAAAGATAAGATAAATAGCCACTGTGGGGGATGGGGCCAGCAGAACCAAGCAGGTGTAGCAGCCATGCAAGGTTAGCCCTAGCCTCCCAGGAATCTAGGGGTACCCTCCCCAAGGGACCCCTTAGAGTTGGGTGGTTAGCCTTGGTTCCTTGCAAGTTCTGGAGGGCCGCATACCCACTCCACTGCAGGGGCTAGTGGCTGGAGAACTGCACACTGGGAACTTTTCTGCAGGACACTCCATGCAAGCACTGTGTTCTGACCCTTCCGGCCCGGAGAGTTTCAGAGTGCAAATCACTAGCAGAGCATCTGGGCATATGCAACCCACCTCTAGGGAGAGGAAACACAGGTCATGCCGGCAGACTGAGGTATGTCTACAGAGCAATCGGGAGGTGTGATTGCAGCACGTGAAGGAAAACTGGAGCCGGCTTGGCTCCATTTAACTTGCTAAAAATAGCAGTGTGGCTGCAACGGCACGGGCTAACCACCAGGGGCATGCGCAGGCATACAAATTTGGCCGCTTGTGGAGGGGCACTTTCTGTGCCCCCTGCGGCCAGAGGAGCTGGCGCTTCTCCATGCCCCGAGGAGTTGGCTGTCCTCCCCTCCCGCTCCCCATGGCCAGAGGAGCTGGCTCTCCTGGCCCCATCCCTCATAGCTGGAGGAGCTGGTTCTCCCCACCGTGGGGAGCTCGCTCTCTCTGCCTCGGCCCCAGAGGAGTTCTGTGCCTCCACTGATTGGCCCATGCTCCTGCTCCCCCTGGTGCATGCCCCTGCTAACCTCCTGAACACATGCTCAAGCTGCCGTGGGTTTTAGCAGGCTGGCTAGCTGAAGGCTAGTTAGGGTACGTGTACCTGTGCTGCACTCACACCTCCCGCTTGCAGTGTAGACAGATGCTAAAGGGCAGTTGCCCTTTGATCAGATGCATTTGAAAACTAGTCCTGAATTCCGCTTGTTTCCACTGGAGTGAGATTACAAACACCTGCGCGAGCAGAAGCTTTGCTGCCGTTCACCCATCCGATCCCAAGAGTGTCTCTGGAGCTATCCTGGATCCAGGGCCACACAGAGAGGTTCAGAGGGCCCCCTGCCCTTCCCCAAAAATTAGGGGAAATGGGGGTGGTGGGAAGTGAGCTGCAGAGCAGGCTCATCCCACACACACACCGCAGGGACAGCTCTCGTCCTGTGGGGCTGGGCCCAGCTCCCGGCTCCAGGCCCCGTGGCACCACTCAAGCTTGGCCTGGCCTCCCCTCTGTCATGGCAGCCAGGCCAAACCTGAGTGGACTTGGGACCCCATGTGCCAGGTCACAATGCCACTCGATTTGGGGACCCTCTCAAGCTGCCCCTTTTGCCTCCTCCCAGGAGGCCCTGCCCATATACTCCACTGAATCAGCCTCGCATCAGAGCGCGGTTTGTCTCAGCATTGCTGGGTTGGGGCTCTTGTGGGCGTTGAGGACAATCGGTGGAAAAGCTAAGGCAATGGAATTCCAGCACCAGTAAATTAGCAGAGCTCAGGGGGTGCCCCAGCCTCGGCCTTTGACTTTTCCTAGTGTTTCAGCAACTCCTTTGGGTTGTGTTTGTTGTATTGGCTCTTCGCTGAGTGTCCTGGAGAGCACAGGCACTGACTTCCTCTCCACCTGGGGGGTGCTTGATTCCCCCTCAGCCCCCGCCCCCACTCCGCCCCTTTCCCCAAACCTCCACCCCCCCACCTCTTCCTGCCCCTGCTCCACCCCCCTGCCTCTTCCTGACCCTGCTCCACACCTGCCCCTGCTCTGCCTCTTCCCCAAGGCCCCACCCCTAGCTCCTCCCTCCCCCGCTTCATCCCCGCCCCACCTCTTCCCTGCCTCTTCCTCCCCCCCGAGCACCCCATCCCTTCTCCTCCCTGTCCCTCCCAGTTCCTCCTGCATGGCGCGGAACAGCTGATTGCCGCAGGCAGGAGGTGCCTGGAGGGAGGGGGAGGAGTTGCTCAGCAAGGCCGCGGCAAGTGAGAGGCGCTGGGGGGCGGGGATGGGGGGGTGCTTGGCTGCTGGTAGGCACTAAGCACCCACTAATTTTTTTCTGTGGGTGCTCCAGCAAAATTGGTTCCTATCCATAAGTAACCAGAGGTTAATCTCATTTAGCAGTGAGAAAAAAAGAATTTAGCAGCTCGTCAGTTACTAACAGCTTGTGATACAATGTGAGACCAACAACTGATTCCTAATTAGTTGCTTTACTTTTTTTTTTTTTGGCTTCCAATATTCCCTTGAAATGCCTATAAATCCTCATGCTTCCCTGACAGGCTGTGCAGACTCCACCAGGGAAATAGTTAACCCTTTTTCCTGGGGAAAGGTTAGACCTGTCTTGGCTTTATTGCAGAGACCCTCAGGAGAGGATAGAAATAGGAAGGCCTTCTTCCCCTTAGTCAGGCTCCTTTCTCTCCTCGTGTAAGCCACGGCCTCACCATGCAGTGCATACAATTGTGTGGGAACCCTCTGTCCTGGGAAATTAGGGTTGCCAACCCTCCAGGAATTAAAGATTCATCTTTCATTAAAGATTATGTCCCGTGATGAAACTTCCAGGAATACATCCAACCAAAACTGGCAACCCTATTTCTTTCTGATGCCTTTGAGTGACTGTCCAGTTGTGTCTTAACTAAGGCTAGTAAACATTGGTTTATAGTTAAATTTGGCTGCGAACTAAGTAGGGCATACAGGCAAACGAGGGTACTTCAACAGCAACGGAAGTCATTGGTCATGTTTTTAAAGGGTGTCCTATTTACGTAAATGCCAAATGTCAGTCATCTGTATAAACCCCCTTATGTGCGCGTGTAGATTCGGTTGTTGCCTGAATTGTCTGTGCGCAGCTCCAGTAACTGGGTGTGCAAACAGGCGCACGTGCAAATTCAGAGCTCTCAGCAATCCGCGGGGGCTAACTTTCAGAAACAGTCTCCCGTTTCGCCAGTGTGTTTTTGCAAGCACAGATAAATGCTGTCATTTGCACTTGCTCTTACGCACCGACCCACCTGACTTGTCACAATCAGGCCGGTAGATACGTGTGACACCATTGTGCCCACATGGTTGTCGGGGCAAGAAGCTCTTAAAAAATCAGACCCTCTATGTCAGAGCCACATACTTCAGCCAGAGTTCTCCCCACCCACCACTGTCTAATCCTTTTTTACAACATTCAAAGCTATTATAGCTTAACAATTGCTTGGCAAAGAGATGACTAAGAGGCGATATAACTGTCTACTCTAGCAGCAGAGGAACAAGTGTGTAGGATTCTTAAAGGAGAAATTACTAGCCGGAATAAGAAGAAATTATAAAAAGGGAAGTTTGGGTTAAATCTTAGGAAAAATATCCTAATAGTGAGAACAGTACATCTATGGGATATCTTTCAAGGGGAGGTTTTGAAGGTCTTGTTGCTCAGAATTAATCTGATCAATACCCTTGGGCAGGGCAATCTAGTGACCAGGTTAGAGGGTGGGTAGGTGTTCTGGCTCTTCTGCTGTAGAGAAGGAACAAGCAGCAGTGTCGTCAAGGATAAACGTGGGTAAATGGAGTTGACCCGCTTTCCACTTGGGGACGTGGAGTTTAGTTTGGGCTAGTTTATTCCTTTTTTTGTTTTCACCACTACCCCACTGGGCACAAGGAGGTCGCTTTTGGGTTTTGTAAGTCAGGCCTGAGTTTTGCCAAAGCAGAGTGAGAGTGGTTCAGACCCGGGCCTCAGGGGTGATTGGGTTGATTGCATGAGAACGGCTCCAGTTCTGATCCATCTTGAGCGTGGTCTGTCCTGAAGATTCCTAATTCTGTGGGTGCTTTGGCGGCCTGTGAGTTTTGATGATTGACCCCAAAGGCCCAAGCTGAGACAAATCAAGCTCTGTTAAGGCTAACTGGTGCTATTCAGCCACAGCCCTGTGGGGTCACATGTAGGGCTTCCCTGCTGCACTGAGGGCATCCTGGGGCTCACTAAGACCCAGGAGCGCTGCCAGCTTTTTCGGCGCCCTAAGCAGCGGAAGGTCCCGCCCCCGAAATTCCGCTGACGACCGGGGCGCCGGCGTCCCCCAAATAGTAGCGCCCTAGGCCACCGCCTAGGTCGCCTAATGGGTTGCGCCGGCCCTGNTGACCGGGGCGCCGGCGTCCGCCAAATAGTAGCGCCCTAGGCAACCGCCTAGGTCGCCTAATGGGTTGCGCCGGCCCTGCTAAGACCCCATGCCTCCCACAGCCCCTCAGTCAAGGAGTAATTTGCTTCAGCCCTTTAATAAGAGCTGCATATTTCCCCCAGTAGCCACGCGAGGCTGTGAACCCGCCTACTCTCCATATGCGACTTTGCCCCTCCTCCCCCTTCGGGCAAGTTGCTCTTGGCAGGCAGCGTGTCAGTCTCAGGCATGGGCAGTCATATTGACGGCTGGGCCCAGGGCTGGAGGGCTCCTCACTCCCCTTTATGCAGCCCTTGTATGTGTAAGGGGACTGCTGGCTCCTTACTAAAACTCAGTGGGGTGTTTCGGTTGGCTAGCTCCCAGTACCAGTATCAATGGGTCAGGGAAGCATCCAGTGCAGAGAGAGCACCCGGAGTGGGGACACCCTAGCCCCTGCCCTAAGTGACCACGACAAGTTGGGGGTCGAGCCCCCCAGGAATCCTGGGCCCAGCCTTGTTGGGGTTCTGAAGACTCTGCCCCACAGGAGAGTGGAAGGGGAGCCCTCGAGGGCAGGCAGGCCTCTGGGTAAAGGAAGAGGGAGCAAGGACTCAAATCCTTTCGCAAGCCCATTTCACCGGGGTAGTGTATAAGCCAGGACAGTTCCCCACAATAGCGGGACCTTCCCCCGCTTACATATGCCGCATTTCTAGCTCTGTATTTATACCCTATGCCACAGCTGAGGTTTAACCTGAGCCTCCAGGGGCGAAAGGCTAGTTACTTCCTGGCCTGGCCATGAGCGCTGCTGAGGCTGAATGCAGCTACTGGCTAGACAGGAGTTAGGAGCAGGCAGCTACTGTGCATCCAGGAGACCAGCCTCCTGCATTGCTGAGCGTTTCCCCCCGGCTCAGAGGGGTTCCCAGGCAGCTAAACAGAGACACGGTGTGGTTACCTCATCCTGAGGTGTGTCCTTCTTCTCTGGGGCTAGACTATGCTTGTGTCTCAGCCATAGGCGCCTGGTTCTCCAGGGCTGGAGCACACACGGAAAAAAATTAGCGGGTGCTTAGCACCCACCCGCAGCCAGCTCCTCCCCCCAGCGCCGCCAACCCACCATGACCAGCTGTTCTGCAGCGTGCAGGAGGCACTGGGAGGGAGGGAGAGGACCTGGGATGGGGACACTCGGGGGTGGAGTGGGGGCGGGAAGAGGTGGGGCGGGGGTGGAGCAGGGGTGGGAAGAGGTGGAGCAGGGATGGGGGGTTGGGAGAAGGGGTGAGGTGGGGGCAGGGCCTGGGGCAGAACGGGGGCAGGAAGAGGCGGGGTGGGAGCTTGGGGGAAGGGGTTGGGTGGGGGCAGGGCCTGCGGCAGAACGGGGGCGGGAAGAGGCGGGGTGGGAGCTTGGGGGAAGGGGTTGGGTGGGGGCGGGCCTGCGGCAGAGTATGGGGGGTTGGAAGCCGGCCCCTGTGGTCTCAGTAATGCTTTAAACAGCCTGGCCACTAAAATCATTAGGACATCTGGGTTTCCTGCTACAACGCTCTGCCCTGAAGAACAGCTCTCCCCAAAACGGAACCAGTTGGTCAGCACCAATATCTGCACGCTCTTCTCAGCAAAGCTTGCTTTCTCTCTGATGAGGAGAGTCTACCCACAAAATTGTCGACCTCAGTTACAGCGACGTACAGCCACCTCAGTAATTACATTGCTTTTGCATGTCCACACCATGCTCCTTCTGTCGGCAGTGCGCGTCCTCACCAGGAGCGCTTGCACCGATTTAACTGCCAGTGTGGGATGGCTTCTGAATGGCAGCAAATGGCATTGTAAGCCATGCAGTGTCTACACTGACACTGCGTTGACCTAACTACATCGACCTAAGCGCTACACTTCTCACGGAGGTGGAGTTATTAAGTCAGTTTAGGGGGCGAGTTACATCGGAGGGAGCTTCATTTTAATGTAGACGCTTACACAGTTAGGTCAATGTAAGCTGCCTTATGTCGACCTAACTCTGTAGTGTAGACTAGGCCTAAGTGGCCTTCTGGATGGGCTAAGATTAATGCTGCTCCACAGACAGCTTGCAGAGGCCAGGAAGTGCTGGAGAATCAAGAAGCCATCGCTCCCCACCATACAGTGCCAAAACCCCAGTCCATCAGTTTCTACAGGGTGGTCATGTCTACCATTGACATGGTCCTCCCTTTTTAAAGCCACGGATACTTCTGGTTAGGATAGCCACTGTCCCCTCATTTAATGATCATGAATGTTTCTTTGGAGAAGATCTTGGTTGACAGCTAATTCCTTTGGCCTTTTTGAGATTGTTTACTACATTCTCTCTTCACTGATTATTTCAGCTCATAGTTTCTGATTGGCTTGGAGAGGTCAGAGCATCTGCAGCTCCCTCTGACATCCAAAGGAGCTTTGAAAGAGGCCCTCTTGAACATTTCTTTACTGCTTTACTCTAACATTGACTTGCACCTTGCTCCACAAATCATCCCACTGGGACTACTCCTGGACCATGGCAGCACTCAACGTGAGTAAGAGTAACACAGTCTGGACCTTCCAGTGACCTAGGTGGAACATGGGGAGCACAAAGATGGCATGGGTGTATTTACACAGGTGCAGACGTGAATATGACCGGTTAGGCCCAAACTTTATTGCATCTGAATGCCCCGGCTTTCTAATAGAAACAACAACAGACCAGGGACTGTCCTGTGGTTGGTGGATGTGCCTGGAAAAAATAAATTAAAAAAAGTCTCTGCACAGTGGCCTGCTAATGTTTCTGACCTCTGAGCTGGAGGATCCATCTCAGCGTAGCTGAGGCATGGCAGTGCTTGGATCAGTGTAGAATACTATAAGAGAGGATCGAGGATGAAGACATAAAATATGACTTCCCAAACTAGAGAGCCTGTAGCAGAAATAACAGAGCCTTCCACATTGCTGTCTGCACACACTCATTTTTCCCCCTCCCTCTCGCTTGACAAAAATGGTTTAGGCCTTTTGGGTTTTCCCTTGTGATTAAGACTAATGAGAAGAGACAGCTGAGGATTTATTAGTATCTGCTGGCTGATTTCAGTTTTACCTCTGTTGTGACAGACGTTCTAAGGCTATTATTCCTAAGCAAGGACTTTATGCAATGTGACCGTGAGCCTCATGGCAGCATAAGGAACCTTCTTTCATCAAGGCATCTTAACCCTTTTGCAGCCTACTTATGGGCGAGGCCTGAGGCCTGGTGTGTGCTGGCATGGCCAATGAAGCAACAAATGAAAACAGCAGAAATCCGGGTGGAAGAAAACTAGCTGAACCTTGGCAGCATTGCCATGGTAACCGGAGAACATGCTGCTGGCTGTCATTGCAAATAGCATGGCTTGTAATGTGTAGGTTCCCCAGCTTCTGCAGTGACCCGGATGCTATTGTTTGCTTAGGAAATAAAGGCAAGCCCAAATAATAACTCATGGAGACATGCTGGAAGCCACTGACATTGCGATAGCTGGTTGTATTGTAAGTATTATAGGAGATTATTATATTTAATCCATTCCATCTTCTACCGTACCACACTGTTTCTGGTTTATGACGTATTCTACAGATGGGCCAACCTCCTGAATGCAAACCCCACTGCTGGGTTCGGATCCAAGTTCACAGCTCATCCACATCTCTATAAGGAGTTGAATCTGAACCCCAAGGCCTAAATTAGTGACTGATCCTAATTCCAAGCACCTCCATTAGGATTGTTCAGAGCTGTGGGTTTTGTTCTGCCCACCATAGAGACGCAATGTTTGACTCCAGCTCTGGAGTTCGGATCCAGGTTTCTGGCACAGGGACATCTACCAGTGTCCTCATCACCTTTGGTCTTTCTCACGGCTGTTTACACTAAAGAAAGTGACTCCAAGGCAGAAAAGGGGCAGTTTCCGACCTCTACGTGACTCCTGCTTGACTCCCCCTCCTTAGCCCCCAGCGGTAGAACAACAGGAAGGGGAATGGCCCATGTAAAAGCATCTTCTAAAGCCCATGCATATGTTGGCCCTGATTGTAATTTAACATACAGTGGTGTCATTTGGAAGTAATTCCATTGAAGTTAGACCAGTATAAATAGGATCCACATCTTCTGAGTTTTGTCGTGGATCTTCCTACAGACTGTCCTTCGTTTGAGAATCCTGTGCCTTAATTACTGGAAATGCATTCTCTTCACCGCCTCTCTGCCCTCTAAGTTGCCTCAAGACTCCTGAAGAGAAACCACAGCTGTTTGCTGAGGGAGTCCTGTCTCTCCACCCCCGTCCCCCCAACCTCTTGGAACTTCTCATCTTTTGTGTCTTGCTCTCCTTATTTTCTCTCTCACTTTAAAGCCACGTGAGATGCAATGTCTGAAAGACACTATGTAAAAATAAACTGAATTTGAAAGGATCCCACACATGCCCGCCTTATATGTGAACTACAGGGAGGTTTTATTTTTTTTTAAAAGATATTAGAATGAAATTTATCCTTAAGGTGGCTCCAGCTTGTGCCATTAAAGACAGCGCCTCTCTCTTGTTGGGATGGGCTGCAGGCTGGGCTTCCTGTACTATGGAAGGGAGTTTGTGCTGCCAGCCAGTGAAGGATACTGCAGTGAAGCCCAGTGTTATGCAGGAGGTCAAAGCAGATGATCACAATGGCCCTATAATTAAGGCTCCATGTTTGTCACGGAGGTCACAGAAGTCATGGATTCTGCAGCAGCCGGGGTGCCACCTGAGCAGCTCAGGCAGCCCTGGGCCAGTCGCACTGACTGCTGCTCGGGGGACGGGGGTGTGCTCAGGGCTGGGGGCGGTGCTTGCCTGGGGGGGACTCCCCGGAAGGGCAACAGCAACTCCCCTCCCTCAGCTCCTAGCTCCACGTGCTGCCTCCGCCTGCAAGCACCGCCCCCCAGCTCCCATTGGCTGCGGCTCCCAGCCAATGGGAGCTGCAGAACCGGGGCTTGGAATGGAGCAGAGGCAGCCAGCCCCACCAACCCCCCTGCTCCCCGAGCACCCATGGCGCCTCCCTGGCTGCACCCACCCCTGAGCACCCGCAGCCCCTGAGCACCTGTGGTGCCCCCCAGGCTGTGCCCCCCCCGAGTACCCGCGGTGCCCCCCTGGGCCATACCCCCTCCAAGCACTCACGGTGCCCCCCCCCCCGGGCCGTACCCCCCGAGTACCCATGGTGCCCCCCCACAGAGTACCTGGGCCTCATCCCCCTCCGCAGCACCCACGGAGGCCCCCCCCCTGGGCTGTGCACAGCACACATGGAGCACACCCCTCCCCAGCACACATGGCGCCCCCCAGGCCCTCCCCTCTTGCACCCGCAGCGCCCCCAGGGCCACCCTCCCGAGCTGCTCCCCCCCCCCACCAAGTTTTAGTCAGGAGTATATAGTAACAGTCATGGACAGGTCACGGGCCATGAATTTTTGTTTACTGCCTGTGACCTGTCCATGACTTTTACTAAAAATACCTGTGACTAAAATGTAGCCTTACTTATAATCAATGAAAGGATACAAGTGTCGGGAGGATTTTAGACCGCAGCCTGGTGCCTTTTGTAAGATTTGGACTCCTAGTGATAGCCGGGGATTTGGGTAGGGGGCGCTGCTGCCCTCAGTCCCTGGCTGGCTGCAGCGTTTTTTAACGTACAAAACCAAGCAGCTACATCCGAAGTAGTTAAACATCGTCCTGTAAGTGGGACCCTGCTGCCTCGTCAAGCTTGAGTGGGCAGGAGGAGGAGAGCCCAGGAACCAGCAGGGATCCCCGCAGCTGGAGTGTGTCAGATGGGGGAAAGGATGGACACAAAATACTGGCAGAAGGGGACAGATGGCTCCCACCCCCTAGCCTGGGCAGCAGAGAGAAACCATCTCCTGTAAGAGGCAGGACCACAGGCACCGAGATGACAGAGAATGATCCCAGGGGGGCGCAAGAGCAATCCCTTCCGGCTGGGCTTGGGCTGTGTCTGAGCTGCTGTCCAGCTTGAATGGATTCCAGCCCGGAGAATTGTTGAAAGCCAGGAAGTAGACTTGCCTTCACGACGGACGGCTGCCCACCAGGAGACAATCATGGGCTTTACAGCCAGAAGGGGACACAACGACCTTCTACTCCGACCTGCATACCACAGCTGGACAACCTCACCCAATGGTTCCTCGTGGAGTCTCCATGTGCCCTGAGCCAAGGACAGGCCATTACTGGGCTCCCCAAGAGCAGATCAAAGTGTGTCTCAGAGAGCCCCAATGCAGTCCCATTGCCCCTGTAGTCAGCTGGGAGGAGGGGACGTAGCCTGCACCACCCCTATACCTGGCACAGCTTAAGTCCTGCTCCACACCAACTCAGCTGCACTGGCTGTCCTGGTACTGGCTGTTCCTTGCCTTGGCCTGTCCACTCCTCACCCACCTGCCCCCTTACCGCCACGCCCAGACCAGCGATGTGGGTGTGTCACACAAGCAAGTAAGGGAACTCCTTAAACATGCTGATTTCCTTACGTGGGTGCATAAAGCAGTTGATGACTGAGCCATTAGGCCCTGTCAAGTATCAGAGGGGAAGCCGTGTTAGTCTGGATCTGTAAAAGCAGCAAAGAATCCTGTGGCACCTTATAGACTAACAGACGTTTTGCAGCATGAGCTTTCGTGGGTGGCCCTGTGACACTCTATACCTTGGGGGAGTGCCCTGTAACCCCCATATTCATCATTTGTATACAGTTGTGATATTTCATAAAACATGCTATGTAAGGTATCATGGGAAAGGCTATGATCTGCCGAAAGCCATTGTTCTATCTAAATATGTATATCATTAGTGCATATGAAGCTATGAGATTGTGTTGTATGGTTGTCACTAAAATATCCTGTCAGTTGGGGAATCACCCAGATATTAGCCCCCCAGAAACAATAACAAGGGAGCTAACCAACACCTGGGCAGGTGTCAACCAACCATCAACAGCCATTGTCCAGCAAGGGAGCTACAATTCAATGACTCACTTGGACAAGGCTTGTGTTCTCCAAGCACATGGAATGAGGATATAAAATGGGGGACAGAGGCTGCACAGTTTTTGTCCTTTCTCTTCCCCACCTATGCTGAAGGCAACAAGAACACTGGAGCTGAGGAGATGGGTCCCCAGGCTAACAGAGAGAGCCTGTGTATGAAAGATTGTAACCAACCTGCAGTATCCAGTGGGGTGAGAAAAACTGTTTAGTTTAGATATTGCCGTGTCTAATAAGGGTAAGAATTTAGACTGTGTGCTTATCTTTTATTTTCTTTCTTTCTTTAAATATTTTATTTACTCTGACTTTTTCCTATCGTGTAAAATCACTTAAAATCTATCTTTTGTTATCAATAGACTTATTCTAATATTCATCCTTATCAGTGAGTTTGACTGTTTGGTAAATCTGCTCAGCTTACAAAGGCTGGTGTATATCCGCTTTCCATTGATGAAGTGGTGAACCAATTCATAAACTTGCATTGCCCAAGAAAGACTCTTGAGCAGTGCAAGACGGTACATTCCTGATGTACATGTCTGGGAGCTGGGGAGATTTGGCTGGTGCCTTTCTCTGTGTGATTCATGAGTGGCTCTGGGAGTCATGCAATCTAGCTGGGTGTGGACTTCACACATGCAGTTGTACTGACTGATAACAGCACCTGGAGGGGTTTGCTGCTTGTCACCAGTAAGGCATTGTGAGAGTCAACCCAGATTAGTGAGTTAAGGGGGCACAGCGGTCCCACAGGCCCAGGTTGCATGCTGGGGATCCCATCACAGGCCCTGATTCAGAAAAGCACTTACGTATGCGCTTAACTTTAAGCATGTGTCTAAGTCCCACTGAAGTCAATAAGTAGATAAGCCCATGCTTAAAGTTAAGCTCAAGTGCTTTCCTGAATTGGGTTGGAGTTAACCACAGTTGCTTGCCTAAATCAGGGCATATTAAAATGCTATCAAGCTCAATAATTGGAGGTAGGACTACAGTGTGAAAGGCAGCAAAGCATGGAGAATCCAGCTTATCCTTTTATAATCTGCCCCCTAGGTTAATTATCCTCCCTGTAACAAAATTTGCATCTTCTTTCCAATTTGCATGTTTTTGTTCCTTATATTTTTTCCTTATATAATTTTTCTAACTTTGGCTTCCAGCCACCGTATCTTTGCATGGCTGAACTGTTCCTTACCAACCTAAATTGCCTTGCGAATATGTAATACTTCAGGGCAGATCTTACTTTTTCTAAAGCAAAAGAAAACATAACTTTTCCCCCCATCGGTACAATTCTAGCTGAATTCTTAATAGAATTTTAATGAAAATACAACTGCACCTAGAATCCAATTCCAGTTCTTCTGAACTATAAAGCAGAGACTTTAGACACTGAGCTGCATGCTCTGTTGTCCAGAGCTGTGGGAGTTCACAGGTGTTGTTTTGATCACTGTGCAAGGTCTCATGCAATAGCAACACCCTGAGAACAAGGAAACATTTGGAAAAAAGGAGCTATACAGATCAAGCAAAGTACTTTTCCCAGATCTATGTGCGGTCACCGCTTAGGGTGACCAGATGTCCCGATTTTATAGGGACAGTCCCGATTTTGGGGTCTTTTTCTTATATAGGCTCCTATTACCCCCCGCCCCTGTCCTGATTTTTCACATTTGCTGTCTGGTCACCCTATCACCGCTGCTCACACCACGCCAGTCAGACTTTATACCATGGGGTATGTTGTGCTCCTTCCACAAATAGTTATCTCAACATTTTTACTGGGGACCAAATCTTTAACCCAGCCAACAGGACTGTTGACTGAGGGATTCCACTGGGAATCTTTATCCCAAGGCACTCCGTGGCCATTGCTGTGCTAGCCCTCACAGCTGATGTGCTTCCGAAGGGAATGCCCAGTTCGGCCTTCATTGGCCCCACCCCAAGCCGCATCAGTGCAAGCTGAGGTGAAAGGAGGCCTTGCTGAGCTGTGCTTTGTGATGTGCAGAGCACCTAGCCCCCGATGACTGTCCCTAACCATGGTAGAACCACACCAGTTGTGCTCCAGCCAGCGTCCTTAGGGGAAGGGGAAGCAAGATTTGCCCATAAATGCAAAATATTTTTAGATGATAAAGATGGTGAAGTGTTGGAAACACAGAGTGAGGAAGAGAAGAATTATTTTAACAGTAATAATTGCATCCATACAGGACTTGGATTCCATAACTTGAACTAGAAGGCAAGTGGGTGTCTTTGGATAGCACAGGTAGGAATTCATAGGGAATATTTTGGCTCTCATAAATGCAGTAGGACCAGACTTGGAATTAAAGGGAACCAAAAATTCCCACTAGCAGATAACATGTGTCCCCTTATTTGTACCAAGGTCTAAATCCATGGAAAATTAAATCACACATAAACTGCTGAGTTTGTTTCCCTTACCAAAAGGCGGAAAGAAGAATCTATTTCTTGCTAATAATTTCTCCATAGATTTCCTTTTTAAAACACTTTCCATCATGGCAAGAATGACACTCACACCCCCAATCTATCCCAACACCACCCGCCAAAAAAATGAAAAACGAAATAAAAAGCTACGACAAACCAAGCAACCAACAAAATACCCCCACCAGAGGCCTTGCCATCCAAAAGGCAGCAGGGCCAGAGACTCCATTCAGCCCACTGGGGAGACTGTTATTGCAATTGATTTTATGTGTAAGATGCTCATATACTACAGCGATGGACAGCAGTTAAAAAGCCTTAAGGCAGATGGGGAGAGAGAGACACTGCTGAGTCAAATGGATGGTTCTGTTGGATGCTTGAATGAATTAGCCTCTCCACAGCTACAAAGGATGAAATCCACCTGTTACCCGCACACTTAGGGGGCCCCCGCCTTTACCCTGTTCCTAGGGCTCAAGGCGTAACTCCACAGTCTAGGGCCCCCACCCTTACGCTTCAATGGGCTCAGGGCTTAACCTTACACTCTGCGGGTTTTCAGGGTCTTTTACCAGTGAAAGAGCCTGAAACAGTAATAGCTGTAACCTCTATTTGTTGAGATTTCGCACCCACAACCGTTGATAAGTGATGCCTTGCCAGACAGAATGATGTCAAACAAAGTTTTCTTTAAACATCTCAAGATCTGTTTCTTTATCTGATGATGGTGGGTACTATTAGGACGGGATCGCCTTCTTAACAGCCCGGTAGTACATTGTTTTAATGTAACTTAGATGGAATGTGAGGATGTGACTTTTTGCTTCTTGGCTCATGGCTGCTGCTTTCCTAATATGGCTTCAGAAAATGCCTCAGACTTTACACACCCAATACGGAGAGCATCAAACTCCCTGTAGGGTAGCTCCCTGTAAGGATGGATGAGGGTAGAGTTGCTGCTCAGGTGGTACAGAGAGGAGTGGGGGGGTCTGTTTTGACCTTAAATAGACCAGTGCAGAGGAGGCCATGGGATCTGTACTTAGGCAGGTCCAGTGTCCCAGACCCCCTGCCCCCACATAGGGGCATTGTGGGACTGTGGCCACTATTCTTGGATAGGCGCTGTGGGCCGGGAGAAATGGACTCTTCCCTCACACCCGGGGTTGTTCCTTGCAGAGGCGGCAAGTTATATGGGCCTGTGGTGCCCATGCTCCAGGAATATTCAGGGCCTGGGGCCCCGGCTCCACCAATGTTCGGGGCTGATTCTCTCCCCTGGCCCTGCCTGCTGCCCCTGCACGCCTCCCCCGGAGCGTCTCCCGGCCCCACCTGCCACCCCCACACGCCTCCTCCAGAACGTCTCCCAGCCCTGCCTGCCGCCCCCGGGCGATTTAAAAGGGCCCGGGGGACCCCGGCCGCCACCGCCACCACTGGCAGCGCAGCGGGGCTAAGGCGGCTTCCTGCCCAGCCGGAAGAGGCTGGAATGGCCCTACCGCCCCAGGGGGAAGGGTGTCTCCGTGTGCTGCTCCCGCCTCAAGCACTGACTCCGTAGCTCCCATTGGCCAGGAACTGCGCCTGCCCCAACCCAGAGCCTGCACCCGAACACCCTCCCAGAACCCGCCTCCTGCACCCCAACCCTCTGTCCCAGCCAGGAGCCCACACCTCACACCCAAACTCCCTTAGGCAGGTATGTCTGTGTGGGGGGACTTGCACCCGTTTGGGCACCACCAAAAATTATACAAACCGGCCGCCCCTGCACAGAACCCAGCATTATGGAGGGAAGGAGTTGAATTTTACTGTGTCCCTAGGTGAGTTGTCAGCAGTGGGGGATCGAACTAGACACCTTGCGTTCTAAAGGCATGAGCCTCTACGGCCTGAGTGAAAAGAGTCGTTCCTATAGCAGGCTCAGCATGCACGTAGCGGGGAAGAGAATGCCGCACTGAGTGGGTTGCATGTGCGGGGGTGGTTGGTATGAGGCACTGGGGAAGGTTAGAAGAGGAAGCTGGGTAGGGATTTCCTGGTAGGCAGGGGAGCTAGAACCAAGGAATAGCCTTGAGGCTCTTCATGCCCTTTGAACTTTGCTCCTCGAGTAGCTTTCTGTGCAACTCTCCGGAATGTTCAGTTTCCCAGAAGTGCTCTTCAGAGCACATGGATCTCTGAACAGTTTGTACTATGGCTGAAATAAGTACAATCCCCACAAAGGACAGGTATCAGATAGCATTTTTGTTTTGTCCCATTGCCATAGGGACAGCAAGAAGATGTGCCTTAAGTCCTACCATTGTGATTGGTCACATTAAATTTTGCTCCAGAACAATTCTAAAATGCATTTTGGGAATGGAGGCATCTGATTGGGTCCAACTGGGCCAGTCTCTCGTTAACCAATTAGCTGCCTCTCAGCTCCTTGTGCACTTCTAGTGGGGACCATGCTACATCTATCCCCATTGATCATAAAGAACTGTGGGTTTACTGGCATGGGGCAATCCCAGCTGGCACCAGAAGCTGAACCCTACAATCCAGACCTGTCCCTTTAACTAAGCGGCTGTTGCTTTTCCAAAACTCCACTTGTACTGAAACAAAAACAAGATATGGGTGGATTTTAAAGAAGTCTATTTATTACACTCCTTATCTTATCTTCACAGATCTAACGTTCACTTGAGTTCCTGTGTATACAGAGAAAAGAACACATAACCAGCAGAAATAAAGTGATGCATTAGACTATACAGTCTTAGCAATAACAAGGAAGTCCCTTCTAGTTACTTCCACAGGCTTTATAGTCCCCACTAACATTACTGTTCTACCTCTGGCCACAGTGCTAGGCACTGTACAGCCCCCTACTAAGAGAGTCCATGTGCCAAAGAGCTTGCATTGTAAATAGATGACAGTGAGGCAAAGTCAGTATTAGGGCTTGTCTGCACAAGGAGTTGTAGCTATTGGTGATTAACTATTCCTGATTGACTCTATGCGGGAGAGGCTCTTATTCCAGAATAAGCATACCTTATTCTGAATTAGTGTAATGCATTTTGGAAGTGGACTAAATTAATTTGGAATATGGCCCTCTTATTCTGGAATAAAAGCGACCAGACATGGAGTCAGTTCGGAGTAGTTCACCTGCTTTAAATTCTCAACCTTCCTTATTGCAGATTAACTTTCATGTATAGACAAGCCCTTACTATCCATTTCACAGTTAGTGAAGTAAGGCCTAGAGAGATTAAATGACTTGGAGAAGGTCACATAGGGTGTCTATGGGAGAGCTTTGAATTTAAACTCTCATCTCCCAGTCCAGTGCTTTAACCCCAAACCCATCCTTCCGTTTCATGTCACTTTCCTAGAACACCAAACACTTTGAACCAAATTGTAGAAATAGCAGATATTCTCCCGATTTCCATATGTAAATTTTCTTAGGTCACAGTCTATCAAACTTTATTTCTCCCAACTAGCATTCTGCATAACCCTGTGCCTGTGCAATGAAGATATGAAATGCTACCAGATCACAATGGCCGTGTTTCACACTCACCTTGCACTGGAATAATAGACTGCACAAGGTGCACTGAATTGGGTCTGAAGTCGAGGTTTGTCTTCACATATTCAACCTGTCTGAAAACTAATTACATTTTATTGACCCTTATTGAAGTTTAAATGTGAGCTTTTCTTCCCAACCCCATTTTTATATGGTTGGTTGGGTTTTATGAGCACAATAAGAAGCCTTTTAAATTAAAACAGAAGAAAACTGATCATGTTAACGTAAAACATTCCTTTCCAGGCTGGCAGCTGTTAGAAATGTTCTTAATTAATACCATGTTGGGAATAGAAACAAAGGGGAAGCGTTATAAAATGTGTCTTAAAACGCAGGCTTGGGTTGCCCCCCCCACCGCAGAGCAGGACAGCTCCTGAAGGGAAGAAATGTCTGCAAAGTTCTCCTTGCTGAATTTCCTCCAAATCATTCCCTTGTGAGCACTGCCTTGAATCAGAAGGGTGGCGCATCCAAATGGCACAGGTGTAATTGACGACACAAGAAGAAAGTTAAAGGCGCGTCAGATATGATCCACTACTGCTCCACAGGAGTATGTTCTTCACAATGTTACTTGCCTCTTCTGTCTTTCTCCCACTCACCTCCGCTCACACTACCCCCTCCGTCAGAACCCTCCTCCAATGTGTCTTGCAGTTACAGCTGTGCAAATCATGGATTTTTCGGGTTGCTGGGCAATCCAAAACATGTTTTAAAATTTTGGCAAACCAAAAAGTAAAAAACGTTTTGGATCAAACAAAACATTTTGTTTGACCAAAAACCAGAACTTTCTGTTTTGTGTCAGAGGTTTTTATAACTTTTTAAAAATATAAAATTGAAAACAAATTTCAAAACAAAGAAGTTGCTTTGAATTGAAAAATCAAAATGTTTTTTTTTTCAGAAATGCTGAAATGAAACACTTAGACTTTTTGGAAATTTTGTGTTTGGTTTTTTTTCTTTTTCACCAAAACAATTTGGTGAATTCAACACGAATTCACAAAATATTCTGATTGACCTGCATTTTTTGGCAAAAAAAAAAAAGTCAGCTAAAAAATATCACCCAGCTCTATTTGTAACCTAATTGGCTGTCTTCTGGAGCTCTGCCGCTGCCGCGCATCTGGTGAAGACATTCTAGGCCAATGGGAGAGAGCATCTCACCGCCGCACGTGGCAGAACCAATGTTGGTGGGAGAAGTCGTGCACACGAGTGCTTATGTCAGCATCACTTATGTTGCTCGGGAAGGGGAGGAGGGGGTGTTCACGCCCCTGAGCGACATAAGCTATGCCGACAGCCTGAAGTGTAGTCCGTCTGCTAGCTTCTCATCACTGCCTGTTGCCACTCCCATGTCCCACCAGGGGAAGATGACTAAACAATACTAAATATTAATATAAAAAAGAAAGCTTTCCCCTGAGTGGCCCCCTCACTTTGCTGTGTCACCTCCTTCCCCGCCCCCAGTGCGCTGATGGCATCCTTACTCATTGTGTTGCCTTTATTAGTGTCAAGAGTTTTAAAAATGTGCTAGATTGGCTGTCCAAGTCCTCAGCACTCACAACATGAGCCAGATTTCTACAGTGCTCAGCTCCCCAAACACTGACCTCCTTTGAAAAATGCACCCACTTATCCTGGTGCCTAAAAGCAGAACTGAGATCTCTTGAAAATTTGTGTTTTAGCTTATAAGCTGCGTAGGAGAAGGGCATAGTTCTTTCTGTATCGCCAGGCACTTCTACGGAACTCTGGACACGAGTGTTCATAATGTCAGCGTCAAACATGTGCTTTCTGATGACTCTGGTATGAGCGTCTCAGATGCCCGACTTCTTCTTAGCGTATGCGCCACGTGCCTGATGTGGCACATGACCAGAATTCATCACCGAATTTGGTCTGCTGGTTAGATCATTAGCTTCCCTGGCCCAACCCGGGTACTGATAGGGAGCACAACGTGAATGGTGATCTATACCCAACTGCTGGGTGAAGATTGTGCCACTGAAGATAAGTGCCCTAGAAAAGTATGGATGAGTTTCAAATTGAAGGTCATTGGATGGTTAATGCCTTTGTTTTTTTAATCTAGTCAAGTGGATAATCTTCCAAAGAATGATGACACTATTTATTTAGATTGACAGAAATGATAAAAGGTGCCTATCCACAGACTTTAAGCCTCCTTGACACAATTTTAGGACGTACTTTTAAATGAAGGAATATAATTTAAAATAACCCACCCGAAATGATCCTCTCCCTCTAACCATTCCAACCTCTCCACGTCGACTCCTGCAGTTTCAAATATGTGGTGAAAAAGATTAATTTTACAACATATACTGAAGGTCATCAGTTTCAGGCTATGTTGGACCAAGTGGGACCATGTGAATTTCAAAGCCATGGGTTTCTCACACAGAATGTCCAGCCAGCAAGCCCATATCCTTTATTCCAATAGCCTCCTATTTTAGCATCTCCGTTTCTCTCAGCTATGGGATAGTTATGAGACGCATTCGCTGCCATGGCTTTTTTGGTCAGGATAATTTGTAAATTTGGGAATAGTTCATGAAAGTTTAAAGATGGACGTTTTAGTTAATAACAAAGAATAGTTCCAGACTTAACTGTGTAAGATATCATTTGAGAAAACACAAGTTGTGAGGTCCTTGGGAGGACTCAGCTGTGGTAGATAATTTTGGGCCAATCTTCATTAGAAACCTAGGTTGTGTTAACTAACATGACTCTGTAGCCAGGGCCAACTCATGTTTAACATGGCACCAACTGGTCATGTTTAAATGTATGATGCCAGCCGGGTTCTCCCATGGCCAGTTGACACGATGTCCCTCTCTGGTTGTGTTAGTTAACACATCTCCTCAAGGTCATGTCCCAACACAACCTAATTTTCTAGTGAAGGCCAGCCGTGAGGGACTCCCTGCATCAGTACTAAGTGGAATCCTTTATGGTAACTGGGTGATGGTGGGGCGAAGCCTGCCCAAAGCTAAAGGCCCACCCCCTCAACCAAGGGAAAGGAGCCAGGCCATGGGTGCGTACTGGGAAAATAAATGAAAACTCAGGGATGGGAGTGAAGGTTAAAAATCAGGGATCCAGAGGAGGACACTAAACAGAGAACCCTCGACAGCCCACGCTGCTCCTCAAAGTAGTCTAAGGAGTCAGTGGACACTGCCCAGGGGAACTCTGCCTGAAGTTGTAAGCAACAAGGGATCGGAAATAAGCCCCACAGTCACTGCCTTCCTCCTTTTACAGTGACGGATGGCTGTCATGGCCAGTGCCAGGAAGAAGCTGACAAGAATGTCCCATGATTTTGTGGGGCCACAGATGGGGTGTACTAGGCAGTACAATGGTGCCAAAGGCGCCATGGTGCCGGGCCCACACTATGAAGGAGCCCCGGGACCCAGACCATGGCCCCGCTCCCCCCTGAGGTCCCACCCACCGCTCGGCCTCTGCCCCCAAGGCTCTTCGCCTCCTGCCCCCCTCACCCTCTACTCGCTTCTCTCCCCCTTCTCCCCCCTGTGTGAGCGGCAGGCGGGGACTCGGGGGGGGAAGAGGCCGGGTGGGTGGGGCCACAGTCTGGGCGCCGGGGCCCACAAAAGATTAAATCGGCCCTGGTGCTTGCATCAGGAGATGATAGGAAAAATGCAGCCAGAACTTCAGTAAGAGGCTATATCTTGACTTTAGTAAAACTTTGATACTGTCTCACATGACCTTCTCATAAACAAACTAGGGAAATGCAACCTAGATGGAGCTACTATAAGGTGCATAACTGGTTGGAAAGCCGTTCCCAGAGAGTAGTTATCAGTGGTTCACAGTCAGGCTGGAAGGGCATAACAAGTGGGATCCTGCAGGGATCAGTTCTGGGTCCGGTTCTGTCAATATCTTCATCAACGATTTAGATAATGGCATAGAGAGTACACTTATAAAGTTTGTGGATGATACCAAGCTGGGAGGGGTTGCAAGTGCTTTGTAGGATAGAATTAAAATTCAAAATGATCTGAACAAACTGGAGAAATGATCTGAAGTGAACAGGATGAAATTCAATAAGAACAAATGCAAAGTACTCCACTTAGGAAGGAACAATTAGTTGCACACATAGAAAATGGGAAATGACTGCCTAGGAAGGAGTACTGTGGAAAGGGATCTGGGGGTCATAGTGGACCACAAGCTAAATATGAGTCAACAGTGTACACTGTTGCAAAAAAAGCGAACGTCATTCTGGGATGTATTCGTAGGAGTGTTGTAAGCAAGACAGGAGAAGAAATTCTTCCGCTCTACTCTGCGCTGATTAGGCCTCAACTGGGGCATTGTGTCCAGTTCTGGGAGCCACATTTCAGGAAAGATGTGGACAAACTGGAGAAAGTCCAGAGAAGAGCAACAAAGATGATTAAAGGTCTAGAAAACATGACCTATGAGGGAAGATTGAAAAAATTGGGTTTGTTTAATCTGGAGAAGAGAAGACTGAGGGGGGACATGATAACAGTTTTCAAGTACATAAAAGGCCGTTACAAGGAGAAGGGAGAAAAATTGTTCTTCTTAACCTCTGAGGATAGGACAAGAAGCAATGGGCGTAAATTGCAGCAAGGGAGGTTTAAGATGGACATTAGGAAAAACTTCCCAACTGTCAGAGAGGTTAAGCACTGGAATAAATTGCCTAGGGGGGTTGTCGAATCTCCATCATTGGGGATTTTTAAGAGCAGGTTAGACAAACACCTGTCAGGGATGATCTAGATAATACTTAGTCCTGCCATGAATGCAGGGGACTGGACTAGATGACCTCTCGAGGTCCCTTCCAGGTCTATGATTCTAAGAGGTTCTGGAGGAGCCGGACCAGGGGCTGCAACCTGACACACCCTCCATAGATGTGTGTCAGGGTCTCCGGTCCCCACGGAAGGGCCAGGTGTCAGGGGACAGTGCTAACTGGAAGCAGCACTGTAACACATGCGAATGGTGTTGGGAAAGTGGAGAAAGGGTGCACTGCCACCTTCTCATTCCTGGACATTTATTGGCTCAAATAAATGTCCTTGTAGTTGTGAAACATTTTGCATTCACCCTCTTTGTTTTGTTTGCATGGAGAGAGCGCTGGCACACGCTTCAGGAAATTAGCTCTTAACTAAAAGCATTTATGCAATCGGGGGCTGCATTTGGGGAAGTTAAGTCTACAAAAACAATCCTCACACAATTCTGATTAAGAGAGATAAATCTGCCAGTAAGAGGCTAAATTTACTCAGAGCATAACCTCCCGCCCCTTGCCCCACCAGCCAGGGGCAGGCTGTGTTTGCTTCTCTTGGGCAAGCTCCAGAGAACATCAGGAGGCGAAAAACAATCTCCAGAAATTTGAAAAATGTGGAACAGGCTGGGGGGAAGGCAGGGGAGCTCAGTCAACCAACAGCAACAGCGATGGATATAATTTCAGCCCTTTTGCTGCTTTCAAGGCGGGGACGCAAATGGCAAAGTGTTTTAAGTGGAAAGCTCAGGGCATAAAGGTTCATTAATAAACCCAGCAAAGTAAACACATGCCCTGTGTGCCCACATGAGAACCAGGGAGAGGCAAACCTCAGAAGGCTTGGAGAAGCCCCTTTATGTTTGCGTGCTTCTCTGGAGTAGCCACACCTCTTGAGTCTGCCAAATCAGCTTGTAAATCTCATTGAATCGGTCTCTCCTGTGAATTATTTTTTTCCTCCCACCAGGATCTGCGTAGCTGAGTTGTGGCTTGTGCAATGCAGTCAGCCAGCCATCCCGGGATGGTTTGGGCCAGAGTGAATCTGGTCTCTAAGTTACAGCAGTGTAAACCTAGAGGGACCGCTCTTCCTTCAGTCGATTTACTGGATTCCTGACTTCGTTACATTAGGGTGCGGTCAGATCAAAAGGTTTGGGCTGTAATTTCCAAAGGAGCCCAAGAAAGTTCGCCACCCAGATGCCATGCACTTTCCATCGGAGTTGGGCTCCTGACTCTCTGCCTTCTGGTATTGCTCCCAGTTGTACTGAGAGTAACAGTGTTTCTCATGGTAATTCAGCCCATCTGCCCCTGGCCAAAAATCTAGAGGAGAGCGACCTTCCAGTGTGAATGTGCTGAAGCACATAAAAAAAATAACCAGACTTCTTCAAAGCTCAAGGCAGGCCTGGTCCATTTTGAGTCCTGAACAAGGCTCCTGGAAGCTCTCACTTCGTCTGGACTGGGTCAGCCATCCCTAGCTTCGTGGGAGGGTTTTTGGTAGCTGGGAGTTGTGCTGGGCTGGGGTGGGAACAGCAGGGAGGTAGGAGATGGGTTAGGCAGGGAATTGGCAGCTGGCTGGGGAATTGGGCAGCAAGACATTACACACCATGAACAGCCAGAGTAAGTCCACTTTCCAATGCATATAGGCTGCCCTCTGCTGCAAAGATTTCGAGCGCTGTGTTCCCCGCACCTGGAGCCCTGCAGCGATGCTATCCGAAACATTTCTTCCTAGCCAGAGACTGGCCTGCCCCTTTAAGACTCGTTTCCTCTGCACAGCACTGATCAGGCACCACTAACAGAGTTCTGCGGGTGACTCAGTTGTAGGTTTGGTTTGGTTTTTTCTCCCCAGTTATCTTTAGCGTTTGGTTAGTTGGGCCCCAGAAGAAGCCGCTGGTTCAAATAATACCTCGGATTGGAAGCTGGGCTCTGTGTGATCGGTCGGGATTCGGTGTCAGGCAGTGAGCTCCCTGGGCAACGTCTCAGTTCTAGAAATGGCAGGAGGGTAGCGTGAGCCCCACCGCTGCAGACGCTAGCTAGCCGAGATCGCAAGCATTTTACCTGGGGACCAGTTAATTAGTCACCACAGAGTGCAGGTTTGGCTCTGTACTGCCCCCAGGGAGTCCAGATCCTGCCCTCTGTGCTGCAGGTGTCCCGTCCTTTAGCACCACTCTCTGCATTGGAATCCCCCGGGGCCTCGTGTACTGTGGCTGAATCCGGCTCATGTGCTGGGGCCATGGTGTGTGTGGAAGGCTCCCGTATAGCCTGTTGCACTCACACTTCAGGACTATCTAGTCCTAATCTGACATTATACCATCAATAAAGTGCTGGCTGCCATCTTGGCCAGCACACTAGGAGATATACTGGAGACTTCCAGAGCTAAAAACGTGAGGTGCTACAGACTGATCTAAAGAGCCAGGCTCTGTTGATTGGACTGTAGTAGACTCCTATATCCTCTGTGGATCAGGCACAGAGGGGGACCTGTGCCACAGACTCACCAGTGGGTTACGTACTTCCTCTGGACAGAGGAAGCTCATGCCGAGTGTCTGAGGCCTACAGCAGTTCAAATCCCAGATGAGCACCCACTTACGTGACAGCCACCGCCTTGGCCCAATACACGCGGTACTGAACCAGCGACCTCCAGAGATAAAAACATGAATTGCTAGAGCTCCCTGTCGGGGCTGGAGCAGACCCATAGCCTCTGCAGATCAGGCACAAAGGGAGACACAACCCACACGTGAGTTATGCTAGCACAGGGGTCGGCAACCTTTCAGAAGTGCTGTGCCGAGTCTTCATTTATTCACTCTGATTTAACGTTTCGCGTGCCAGTCATACATTTTAACGTTTTTAGAAGGTCTCTTTCTATAAGTCGATAATATAGAACTAAACTATCGTTGTATGTAAAGTAAATAAGGTTTTTAAAATGTTTAAGAAGCTTCATTTAAAATTAAATTAAAATGCAGAGCCCCCCCGGACCAGTGGCCAGGACCCGGGCAGTGTGAGTGCCACTGAAAATCAGCTCGCGTGCCGCCTTTGGCACACGTGCCATAGGTTGCCTACCCCTGTGTTAGCATAAGAGCGATACAGCAGAGTGACGTAGGGTATATGTTTGTTAAGTCATAGAATATAAATTCTATGTTGGATCAATCAGTAGGTTGGCAGGGGGCATGGGTCAGCATTCACATTGCGCTCCGCATCAGTCCCCGGCCCGGGGAAGCTAATGGTCCAACCAGCAGACCAAATTCTGGTCACATGCCACCTGAAGCTCGTTGCCCATACACCAAGAAGCAGCAGGTCGGTGACATCCAGAGAACCTCAGTATCTAGACACATAAGGCCATGCCCTCTGCTGAACCTCACTGGCAGCACAGTTCCTAGAGAACTGGCTTACCCTTCTTAATTTAGAGCAGCCCCAACTAACACTGGGGGCTGGCTTGGGGACTCATTCTGACGGTTGGGCCTAGCACAGCTCAGTCAGACCTGGGGCTCTGACTCAAGTGCACATGCTGAGGACAAAACCTTCATTCAGCCTGACTGCTCCATTCTTGGCATGAAGACACACGCAGCAATCGAGCTCTTGGCGTACCAGAATGCTTCAGATAGGCCGAATAGGAGGGCAGCATGGTGTGGACTCCAAAAATTAGACCAACTAGCTTGGTAAGGATTTTCAGATCAGCCATCCTAGGCAGAGCCTTTTAATGATAAAAGAATACAGACAGACAAACAGACGTGTGCGCGCGCGCGCACAATGGCTGTTCATAAAGATCATTCGGAAATAAAGATCTCCTGCTTCCCAACTTGACCTGGTTGACATTCAAACCATGCAGATATTTGTGTGTGGCACTTTCTACACTTCATGCACTCGCTAGACAACACAGGATTTTGCTGTAGAGGGGCAGGCTTAGTGCAAAGAGGCCACCTACTTGCTGATTGGCTCTTGAGCCAAACCGCAATCCGAGAACACTACACATTCTTCTTGCTTCCAATAAGGCACCATTTTCCTGATTAAAAATGAGAGGCCTGAAAAAGATGCTAAAAAACAAACAAACAACAGGCCAGGGCCAGAGCCTCAGCTAGGGTAAACTGGTGTAGCGCCATTGAAATCCACAGAGCTATGTTGGTTTGCACCAGCTGAGGATCTGGCCCTGTTGTCAAGTCCTCAAAAAAAATCTACACCTTCTTATCCTGGAAGCTGTGGCCAGCACCAGTGAAATATGCCATCTATACAACAGAGTTATGCTTTTTTAATACACTTTGCTGCTGCCAAAATAAACTCTCCTTGAGATACAGACAAAAAAGGCATTAACAATATTGGCATATGCTGTGGTGGCTGCACTTCCTCTGACTATCCCTAGCAGGACTTTCTGTCGCAACCCCTTTCTTTCTTTGGGGCTTAACTCTAGGGCTACCTCAACGAGCTTTCCCCTAAAAACATGGTTCAGCTGTCCTAAATCAGCACAGATCCATGGAAGTCAATGGCATTATGTCAGTTTACACCAGGTGATGTTCTCTAGCCTTAAGTCCATCCCCTTCTGGAGCAGCAAGAAGGGTTGGTGGGGGAAACCCACAAATGCGGGTTCACATTCTGCCAAAACCAAACCCCTCATTCTGCCCTCTGTGCTCCAAGGATGAGCTCTTGCCACAGCATAGCCGACTCCCAAGTTGGTGGCTTCACCATGTAGCTATCTCTTTCCAGCTCTCCACGTGCCCAAGGGAGACTCTGAGAAAGCAGAATTCCTCTTGGCCAGCAACCCAGGTGATAAACGTTGTAGTGACCTTCTAATGCAACGTCATAGCACAGGGATGCTGCATTTGTCCAAAAGAACAGCAGAACCCACCTGATGCTGCTCTTCAGGTCAGTAGATATAAGCACTACTGCCTTGGTTGCAGCTTGAATTCCACTTGTCTCATTCGCTCAGCCCTAGCCCAGCAATGACAAGTTTCTGAGAGGCATCCTTTTTTCAAAGCCGCTGTTTGCAACATCAGCCAGGATACACGTCTCACTGTTTTTCCGAGTCTTATCTTCAAATTTTCCTCTTGCACAGCTTCACTTCTTCCTTCCTTCTCTTCTGTCCAGTCTCCTAAGCCTATAAACCCTGTGAGCCTTCAAATTAATTAACTCTGTTATTATTTTTTCTGTGGTGTGCTGAGGACTGTGTTGGACCTGCAAGCTATCACTTTAAGAGTAGGGGGTTTTCCTTGTCCTGCTTGCAGACTAGGGGGCTCTGTAGGGAAGCATCTGGGAGCAGCTCGCGGTCTGCAGACAGCCAGCCTGAGTAAATGGGGGTGAGTTGCGCATCACTGCCTTAGGGAGCAGCCTGCTTTGTCTCTCTCTGCCTTTGGATTCTTGTGTGTTATCATTCTGGAGTCTAAGAAATAAAGTTGTGTTACATTGCAACCTTCCAGCAAGAGTATTTATGTTTTTAATTGAACATCTGTGTGTGTAGGCTATGAACATAACATTTCCCACACCAGAAATCCTGATCCGTAGTAGTGTTCTCTTTAGGGTTGCTCCAAAGTTGCATTCCTATTTTGCTACTGTTGGCTTACCCCTACTCGCCCAAGGCATATGTGCTGAATGAGTGATGGGCACATCCCAAAGGACACCCTCTACGGTGAATTGGCATCTGGAAAAAGACCCAAAGGGCGCCCAAAATTGTGTTTCAAGGACGTGTGCAAGCGAGACCGCCAAGAAATGGATGTGGATAACTAGGAAGATCACACACTCAGGACCGCAGCTTTGGAAACAAGAGCTTAACAAAGGTATCCGGAGTTCCTAGAGGAAGCCGTCCAGCTTAGCAGAGGAGAAAAGAGCTTGCAAAAGGCAGAGCCCAAAGGGTCGAAACATCGCCTTTAAATGTGACAGATGCAGCAGAGACTGTCTCTCTCAAGTGAGTCTCTTCAGCCATAGCCACAGCTGCCATAAAACCAACTGTGTAAATTCTTTACCTTTCAGCGACACATACCCAGGGTCTCTCAAGATTGAAGGATGCCTACTATTTCTCCAAGGTCAGAGTCAGATAGATTCAGTTGCTCCTCCTGAAAATGATACTCATGCAATGTTAGCTCTTTTTCTGGGCGCTGGTAAGAGACAAGCCACTAGGGGCATTCTACCCACCATTTTGGATCAATCTGGTGTTTATTTTCTCTTTGGCATCACAGTGTATGCTGGCACTAGCAATGTTTTAGACCTTGGGATGGGGAGAGGAGGCAAAGACTCATAAGTATCTTCTCTGCAGTTCTGTACTAGAACTAGAAAAAACAAGGAGCCCCAGGAGGTGCTGTCCCTCTTTGAGGTAAATTGGAAACAGTTCATGTGCGCCAATAGTAAGGTCACACTTCACCCATGGAGTTTTAAGTCATGTAACCACCCTTTTTGAAGGCAGGTCTCCTTAAAAAGTAGCTAGGGAGAGTTTCCCTAAACAATACATATATTTGTATAGGGTGCATCCATTTCAGAATTTAGGGCTGAGTTCAGCACGATGCTTAAGCCCATTTTAAGCGCTGTGCTGAGTAGGGGTGTACCCGCTGAATCTGCCGATGAGAAAGTTCTGCAGCCAGTACCAAAACTTACCAGGGATCTTGATGTAGAGACAGACTTGCATTAGAGGCGACATGCCCTCTAAAAACCCTCACTGGCCAGGAATCACTGATCTGCAGGTCACACACTTCGGCACTAGGGCAGCAAAGGGCGGTGAAAACTCCATGCCAAGGGCGAGCAACAGAGATAGGTGAATGGGCTTGGACTCAGCTGCTTTGAATATTTTGGGCATTGCTTTATGAGCCCTTGGGGCAGTGGGGAGTTGAAGGGAAAAAACACAGCAAATACACTAACCTATGTCCCCACCTTCCCAGCCAGTGTAAAGACGCCTTACAGTGGGGGAAAATGACAATAAACTATTTTGGGGCCTGATTCCCATTTACACTAAGGGCCAGACCTTTAGAGGTATTTAGGTGCCTAATTCCCATTGATTTGAGGATCTGGGCCTCAGGCCTTTACACTCCCTCTTCATGACCCTTTATGCTTCCAGAGCAGAATAATGGGGCCTGGCACGATGGCCTGCTGCTTTAAGGGCCAGGAGGCCTGGAGCTAGTCTATCATCTCCTGCTGATGCCATGATGAGCTGCTTCCCGGCCTAAGGGGGCTAAACTAATGGGGGTTATGTGACAGCCTGATAATCACCTGGGCCTCATAAAAGGGCCAAAAGACAAAACAAAACAGTTTGAGACTTTGAGGGGACTCCAGGGAAGGAGCCTGGGAGTCAGAGCTCTACTTTGGAGCCAGAGAGCCTGAAAGAGAGCCCAGAGGGCAGGCTGAAGAAGGCCCAAGTGGGCGAAAGAACTTTTGTTTGGACTTTTGTTACCTCAGAAAGGCACTGAACTTGGAGGGCGACACAGCCAGAGGACTGAGCCACGAGAACCCCAGGAGAGACAGAAAACTCTGGTGAAGGGAAATTGAGGCAGCGAGTGTCTGCACTGCCAAGTCTGGCCAGCAGGGGGTGCTATGGGGGCAGGCAGGCCCACAGACAAGGCCCTCGAGTGAATAAGAATCAGGCCTCAACTCCTTGTAAAGTCATTTTCACTAGTGGGAGTTGTGACAGATTCGCTGCAGGGGAAAAACGTGTTGTGAAATTTTAGAGCAGCAGTAAAATTCTTTAGTAAAGAGACAGGGAAAGGGATCTCTGGGGTCTGCTGCCGAGGTCATGACCCCAGCTTCTATTGTGGGAGCAGTGAGTCGATTTGTCAGAGTCGGTATGCAGCTCGTAGAGTGCTTCCTAAGAGATTGCCTTACTCACACACAATTATGTAATGTAATCTCAGCCCCACTCCGTCTCTCCTGGGGATGGCAAAGTGAAAACCATCTGAGCCGAGTTTCAGGGGAAAATCAATACCAGGTCTAAAGGTCTTGCCATTGCTCTCGCATGCTGAGACGCGGCGCTCCAATGCTTTATCGAAGGGGAAGAGGAGGACAGAAACTCAAGGAAGCCCCTTTATTTGTTTTGGCTTCCCAAGAAGAGAGAAGAGGGGTCATCTACCAAACTCCCTCAATGTCAGAGACTGAACTACTAAAATACAGTCCAAATATTGTTCTACTGTGGTCTCAATGCCAAGCAAAATTTTGGAAATGAGCCCAGCAGCATCTACAGCTTTGGGACTGTTTGGTGTCAGATCAGAGATGGAGACTGAGCCAGGGCTGTGGGTAACTTCTGGGTGTTGTTGGGCAGGTCAGGCTTAGGAGTCTGTTGTGTGTTCTGATCCAGTGTTCAGGAAGTACATGGTCCAGCAGAGAATCAGGTTAACTTCACTGTTGTCACCTTCATAGACATTAAGGCCAGAAGGGACCATCATGATCATCTAGCCTGACCTCCTTTATAATACAAGCCAGAGAACTTCACCCAGTGATTCCTGCATCTTACCCAACAACTTGTGGTTGGGCGAGAGCATATCATTTAGAAAGACATCCAATCTATTTTAAGACTTCAAGTGACGGAGAATCCACCATGTCCCTCATAAGTTGTTCCAATGATTAATTTTTATTTATTATTTATGAATTATATTTTGTTAGCACCTCATTAGTAAACCTTTGAAGCTTATTTCTAGTTGAATTTGTCTACTTTCAAATTCCAGCCACCACAACTTGAAACTCAAGCTGGTCAGAAATTTTTCAATTAATTGTTTTTCATCAAAACTGCTGATTCATCCAAACCCAAATTGTTCATGAAACAGGTGGGTGTGACAAACTTCCCAAGTAGAAACAATGTTGAGAATTTTTTTTTTAATGAGAAAAAATGGTTTTCTGGTTGAAAACAACTTTTTATTTGGAATTTTAAGCTAATTGGACTAGGGGTTGGGGGTGGGGAGGGTGAAAAGAATCAAAAGCCAAATGAAACATTTTGAAATGATTGAAACATAATATTTTGATTGATGGGAAGCAAACCCTCCCCTCCTCAAAATGGAGTTTTCAGCTCTTGAATATTTTTGACTTTTCATCCTGCGGCAGAGTACTGGGCAACAGCAGCTGATCCAGCACGCTGATCACTTTGCTTTTCCCCCCTCCCCCCGCACAGCTGAATATGGGAACTGTGCCAAACTGATAGATCCAGGATAGGCTGGAGAGAGTTAAAAGCTAATTACCTCACTAGCTCAGAAGGTACAAAGGCTCAGGAAGGAAGGGACAAATGGGGAAGAGAGATTGTGAAAGAGCTGTAGGCTGGGAGTTTCAAGGCCACTGGGAGGTCTCTCTCTCTGGTTGGGCTTAGGTGCCGTAGAGCCTCAGGACACTGTTAAGGCTGCTGCACAATCTGTAAAGGCAATGAGAACAAACTTTGTAAATAAGCCACTAGTGTTTGACCTGAAGAAGGCCTCCGCATAGTTTGGTTGCAAGAAGGCAGGAGCGGACCACGCCCTGTCACATACCCCAGTTTGAGATGGGAAACTATTTTGAACACTCAGCAATATTGGTGTGATGGAAGAAAACATTTCCTGCTCAGCTCTATATGCAATGCCATTGCCTTGCTAGATCACCGAGCCCTCTAATGTCAGGTATGTTCTCCCCGTGTAGGGACTGCTTGACCGCAATCAAGTCATCTCTTAACCCTCTTTTCAACAAGCAAAATAGATTGATCTCTGTAAGTAGATGGAGTCTCTCACTGTAAGAGATGTTTTGAATCATTCTTGTCGCTTTTCTCTGAAGCTTCACACATCTTGAACCCTTTGCAACATCATTTTAAAGTCTGGACACCAGAACTCCCCTGGTACACCATATCAGAGGGGTAGCCGTGTTAGTCTGTATCCACAAAAACAACGAGGAGTCCGGTGACACCTTAAAGACTAACAGATTTATTTGGGCATAAGCTTTCGTGGGTAAAAAACCCACTTCTTCAGATGCATCTCTCCATGCATCTGAAGAAGTGGGGTTTTTACCCACGAAAGCTTATGCCCAAATAAATCTGTTAGTCTTTAAGGTGTCACCGGACTCCTCGTTGTTTTCCTGGTACACCAGGCTGCTGACAACTCACTCAGGGATATTGTGTCCAAATCAGGCTGAACCCCAGCCCCCACACTCCAGGCATAGACCCTAACCAGCAGGCTATTGGCCATTTCTGGGGTGTCAGGGCTCTCTGTCTCTCTTTGGGTTTATGTGAAAATCTTCTAGCCGTCTCTGGTGCGCATCAGGAAGATGTTCCAAAATTCTCAACATTTTTCCTGGGACAGGAAAATTGTTTCTTGTCCAGCTCTATTCTTTGCAGAACATTAAGGACATGAAGAAACCCCCCAGACACAGCTGGGTTCCAAATAACCACGTTTAGTATGTTTGCATATAGTTACAACGCCTAGCTACTGCTGCCCGGGCAGGAGACAGGAAGATTCACAAGAAGGCTCCCAAACTCTTTAAAGGGATGCTACCCAATTCCTACCCACCACCAGCCTATAGCTTTATGTAAACATTGGCAAATGCGCTTCACCAGCCCAGCCAGGACTTGGAACCTTCATCATCCTATCAGCTTCCTCTTCTCAGAGGACAAAAAGCTGTTCCCCGGTGCATGCTGCCAGTAACTGGGCTGCTCTGCTGGGGAGCGGGGGAGGACAACATTATTCTCCCAGGCCACATACCACAACTGCAAGTTTGTCATAGCCCCGGAGGCTGCAGCACCTGCACTCTGCAGGAGACAATGACCTGCCTACTGGGGGATCCACCAACTCCACCCCCAGCGTCCCTGGTGTGCACAGGGAGCCCCCAGCAGAGCTCTGCTCCAGGAGATGCAAAAGATCCACACCTCCTGCATGGGATCCCAGAATCCTGCTCCCCCCGATGGGGAACTCCCCTGGTTTCACTGCTGCTTGAGCTCCTCTTGCCGATGGCAGGGGGTGGGAGCAGCAGCAGCAGCCTTCTAAGGCCCTTTTGACTTGATTGATAGCAGGCTGCTCCTTGACGTGACAGGCAGGTGCTTCCCTGTCCATCTCGGCTGTGTGAGGGGCAGAGGAGGACTGTGAAAGAAATGAGGTTTTGCTGAAGACCCAGATGAAGGAAGAGAAGAAAAAGCTCTTTCCCGGCCCCTTTGCAGAATCAATACGATGACGTCAACTGCCCCAAACACCAAATGGGCCCAAATTGTTTGGCGTCCAATGGAGCAGGTTCCCGGTTGGCCGGGGGGGTTGGCAGAGCTGCGAGGGTGCATTTCATAACCACGGCTTTTGGCAAGAAGAACAATCACACCAAAATAACCCCGCTGAAATTGCACAGGGGTCTGAACGGAAAACATATGCCGAGGAAAGCTCCCACTGTGAAAAAGCTAATGCAATTAGCCCTGACAAGCTTTGCAAACCAAAGGCAGCAAAGCGGGGGAGGGGAAATAGCCCCAGGTCCTTTTGTAGGCAAAATGTAAATGGCTCATTTGGACAAAATGTTCTTTGGTTGGGAGAAAACTGGCTGCAGAAATGTTACAGAAAGCCTGGCCGGGGTTTCCTAGGAACCAAGGAGGGCCGGGTCTGCTCTTCGCCTCAGTGTGAGGGAGCTCCCTTCTTCCCTTCACTGCCACCTGGACTCATGCTCAGAGTTCGGCCAATTCCATGTGCTGTCAAGGGGGCTGGCAGGCAGTGCAACCGGCATTCTCACCTGATCAGCTGCGGGGAGGGGAGCTTCTGCCCAACGTGCCCTGGTCCTGAACTCAACTCCCAACACGAGGAGGGGAGGGAATCTGCTGCATTATTCTGAGCCTGGCCCATCGCACTCTTCCATCAATAGCACCTTCCTAATGTTTCCCCTGCATCATCACACCAAACCTGGGGGTCCCATGTTGCATCCACCATCCTTTCCACAGCCAAACGAATACCTTTGGAGCTTGCCTCCTCATGCAGCCAGAGGGGTCCCTATTGAGCAATGTAAGGCACAACTTCCTCTCACAGGCACTGAACATGCCCTTTCACCAGGACTCCTGGACCTTTGGACCAGNACTCGCAACCCCCCAGTAATAACCTCACGACCCCCTGAGGGGTCCCAACCCCAGTTTGAGAACCCCTGTGCTAGCGCTTCTAGGAGTGGCTATAGCCAACTGGGCTATGGGTGATCAGATTAGTGGTTGAAACAAGAGTTCAGCCTCCCAGTTAAAGCTAGATCCAGGGTGGGCAGAGTCCAAGAAGCAAGTGGAGGATCAGGAGCCAAATGTCAGAGGGTCAACCAGAGGTGAAGCCAGGGATCAAAGCCAGAAGGGAACCGGGTCTGGAGAGGAACAGGGCTCGAACAAAGGTAAACACAGTTGCAGGCATGGTACATATTGGGCAGCTGCTGATCTGCTGGGGGAGGCTGGCTTCTAAGCAGGGCTGCTAGACAGGGGCTGTGGCCACTCGGTCAGTTCCAAGGCAGTGCAGCTGGACTCATCGATTGCCTAGCAGCAAAGCCAGTCAGGGAGCTGGCCTGCAGCCGGTCTGGCCTCTGACAGTGGCCTGAAAATATCAGCGTCTTTCATTGTCCTCCTCCAGTAACGTTGCCAGGGGGAGGAGGGAACATTTCAGGAAATACATTTGAAATTTTCCCCTTAATTTCTTTTTCATTTGAAATTTTGAAAAATGTTGGCCCGCTTTATGCTTGATTCAAAATGAGGGGGGAATATCCTCCCAACATTCATTGAAATTCCCCAACCTCTCCCCCTTTTTTAATTTGAAATTTTGTCAGAATGTGACCCCCTCAAGTGAACAGCATTCTCCAGAAGATGATTCTTTTAATTGCTATTATTAATTATTCTTTGCCTTACAGTATCGTCTGAAAACCCCAATCAGCATCAGGGCCCCTCTACGCTAGATACTGTACGACACACAGGGAAAAAGCAACAGAGAGTCCTGTGGCACCTTTAAGACTAACAGATGTATTGGAGCATAAGCTTTCGTGGGTGAATGCCCACTTCGTCAGTATTCACCCACGAAAGCTTATGCTCCAATACATCTGTTAGTCTTAAAGGTGCCACAGGACTCTCTGTTGCTTTTTACAGATCCAGACTAACACGGCTACCCCTCTGATACTTGACACAGGGAAAAGTGATCCCTGGCCTGAGAACCTTACAACCTACTTAGAAACAAGAAGAAAGAAGCCAGTGTAAGAAAGGATGGGAGAGGTGAGAGGAGACAGTAAGCACATGATCACATAGGCTTGTGAGGTGCACAGCTGAGTCGTGAATCATTTGACAATTAAAAACAAATAGTATCAGCTCTCCTCCAGCTGGTTCTGTAGCCCACACCCACTCTGTGTGGCATTCTGGCTCCTTCTGCTGGTGGCTGGCTCACATCTAGAGGTTCATGAGTCTACGATAGCCAGGCCTAGCAAAAGTGGTTCCCTTAGCTCTAATGGTAGAAGCTTCTGGTCTCTTTTCAGAATCAGAGGCCCACCGTTTGATTCCTATCGCTGACAACTCACCTGGGGGCACAGTTACCACTCTAAACTGTTTATAAATGTACCTGTCGTATAAAGCGGGTCTCTCGTTGTTATCTTGACTTATTGAGAAAAACAGAGAACCCCTTATGGCCCCACTGTACATGAAGGGTGCCTTTTATCAATAGTTTAGAAAGGGTAAACAAATGATGAATAGCTGTTCAGTGGCTTGGGACAGAGTTTTTCAGTTTTTAGTTAGTTTCAGGTCATTTTCAGGTGTTTTTCACTCTCTCTTTTTTCCAATTTAGCTACATTTCAAAACAAATCAAGTCAAAATAAAACATTTCAAAATTGTCAAAACGAAAACTGTTGTTAAGCAATGGGTGAAATGAAATGTTTCAAAATGAAACGTCTAAGGGTGGGTCTACACAACAGACCTATATCAGTATAATGACGTCGCTCAGGGGGTGACGAATCCACACCCCGGAGCGATGTCGTTTTACCGACCTAACCCCCCGTGTAGACAGCGCTAGGTTGACAGGAAGCTCTCCTATCAGTGTAATAGCATCTTCACTCAAGTGCTACAGAGGTGCCACTTCAGCGCTGTATGTGAAGACAAACCCTCGGTGTTTCATTTTGAAGTGGCTGAAATCATAGAATCATAGAAGATCAGGGTTGGAAGGGACCTCAGGGGGTATCTAGTCCAACCCCCTGCTCAAAGCAGGACCTAATCCCAACTAAATCATCCCAGCCAGGGCTTTGTCAAGCCTGACCTTAAAAACCTCTAAGGAAGGAGATTCCACCACCTCCCTAGGTAACCCATTCCAGTGCTTCACCACCCTCCTAGTGAAAAA